>PVJC01008762.1:0-47644 GCA_004026665.1 Murina feae | reverse complement strand
CTGGTGGCTAGAGGAAGATGGGCAGTAGGCAAGCTTGGGAGGCAGGCAGCACCCAGCCCTAGCTACAGCTCAAAAAAGAGAACAACATGCAGGGGAGGGCAAGAGTCTGAGAGATCAACATAGAGGGGGTGCCTGCTCCAAGCCTTGACGGTGTGCCTGGGGACAGGCCCCCAGCAGGTAGACACACACAGGAGGACTGCTCCGAGCCTCAGACGCGGCTGGGGGCAGGTCCCCAGTGGTGACACACACACACACACACACACACACAAAAGGCGCCTGGCAGACTGGGGCCATCATAGGACATCCACTGAGGGGTCCCAGACTGTGAGAGGGCACAGGCCGGGCTGAGGGACTCCCTCCACCCCGAGTGCACAAATTTTTGTGCACCGGGCCCCTAGTATGATTTATATTTTCATTAGAATAAAGAGCTACTACAATGAGTCTTTACTATTTCAAATATTTGGATTAATTTATTTCTCTATAGAAATTAGCAGTGTATGGCCTGCTCAGTAGTTCCATTGGTAAATGAGAAGTGGAGGAACACCTATCATTAGGTTTTATGAATGTTCCTATTCTTACCAAATATCTTAGGCTCAATTAGGCATTATTTTTCTCTCTTATTCAAATGTAGATAATATGTCTCTGCACATTTCAGAAAGAGGGTAGAAATGATTTCTTCTCAGCTATAACTTCTTTGACCTTGACACTGGTTCCTATTTCTAGCCATCTTGTGCATGCCGTTCCAATTTACCTGTCTGACTTTGGGTTGAGTGGAGGACAGGGTGCTGGAGCCAGAGACAAGTCTCTAAGCTAGACTATTTCATTGCTGAATCTGGAATTCTTTCTCCTTCCCAGGACTTGGCATCAGACATTGGAGTCACCACATTACGCTGGCCCATCTGGCCCTGTAACACAGCCCTGACTTCTGCTACCCAGCCTGGCTTCAGCCCACTTCCACCTGGAAGTCAGCCCCTTCCTGCTTGTCCTTTCAACACTCGCCCACACAATTCTCTCCAGCCCATGTGATGGTCTCCGCATCCTGGTTCCTCAGACCAGTGCTTCTCAAACTTTAACTCACAAGTAACCCAGGGATCTTATTCAAAAGTATGTGATCTGATTCCGCAGATTATGATTGACGAGGGCTGGTTATAGGATTCTGGATTTCCAACAGCCTCCCTCATGATGACTGCCTATTGGTCAGTACACCACACTCTGAGTAGCCGGGGCTTGGAGCTTTTGTGCTGTATGGTAATGAAGAGTATTGCCTAACCATTTTCAAGGCTTCATGCCATGTTGGTCCCATACCTGTTACATGTAGCCTCTGAAATGGCACGGTCACATCGAATTGTCCAGTCTGGTCACTTCCTGAGACGTCGTCTCTAAGGTTCCTTACTCTCCTGCTTGCACCAGAATGCTGCCCTCAGAATTTCCCTGTGCGCTACAGGTTCCAGACCTACAATTCAGAAAAGGAGGATGGACCTGGGAATGCAGAGGCTAAATGAAGAGTAACCTGGAAAAGGGAGCCTATGTTTCTGAGGAACACTCCCCTCCAGTACAGGAGATTTTTTCCTACTTAACTGCCCTGTGATCACAATCTACCTCATAAGTGCCCATCCCTTCAACCGCTCGTTTCTAAGGGGGACACTTGAGTGTCTCTCCCATAAGAGGGAAGGTGATTAAGCTACACTCCCATAGCCCTGGGCACATTCACCTCACAGGAGCATCAGCAAGCTGCTGGAAATGTTCGGATAACTGCATATCTTTATCTTTACTATGTTTAGACTGTTTATTTCTTTTTCATTTTATTTTTCCTACTTTAACAATGTAACACACGCATATAATCTAAAAAATGGTACTAAGATAATGAAAGGTAAGTGTTTTCCAGAGGTTAAGTACTACCATACTTTTAAATAATATATTTATTCTTTAACTTGTTGACTTAAGTCGTTTATTGACTTCCTGCTTAAGAAATGGAGCACATTCTCCTTCATCTTTTCTCTCCAACCTTCCAAAATATATCCATATCAATATTTCAATTATTTTAATAATCGGTGTTACATCATTATAATTAGAAAGTAAGATCACAAACTCTAAACTTAAAAAGAAGTTGGCACTTATTCAACTTATTTATAAGAACTCCATAGGGGAAGGAAAAAGGAGTGCTCGTGAGCCAGCATCTGGGCATCCCTATTTCTGGGCTCCATTACACATATACATGATTGGCTTTCTTCTTTTTTTCTTTCTTTCTTTCTTTTTTTATTTTTTATTTTTTGAGGTCCTAGTGATTTATTTATTTATTTATTTATTTTAGCCAAGCCTATTTTTTTAAATTGATTAAGGTATTACAAATGTGTAGTTATTCCCCCATTGCTCTCCCACCCTCCCAATCCTGCCTTCACCCTTACCCTCTGTTGTCTGTGTCCACTGGTTATGCTTACAGTTTCTTGGTTGATCTCTTCCCCTTACCCACACCCTCCCCTACCTTCCCTCTGAGGTTTGAGCATCAGATCGATGTTTTGCTGTCTCTGGATCTGTTTTTGTTCATCGGTTTATGTTGTTCATTATAATCCACAAATGAGTGAGATCGTGTGATATTTATCTTCCTCTGACTGACTTATTTCACTGAGCATAATGCTGTCTAGCTCCATCCGTGCTGTTGCAAATGGTAGGAGTTCCTTTTTACAGCAGCGTAGTATTCCATTGTGTAGATGTACCACAGTTTTTTAATCCACATGGATACTCGATACTCAAGTCCCTTATATATGGCATAGAATAACGTATCTAGTTGGGCATCCCCATCCACAGATTCCAAACCATGAATGCAAAAAGGGGCCCAATGTAAATTTATTGAAAAAAATCTACATATTAAGTGGACTCATGTAGTTCAAACCATGTTGTTCTATACTGAGAAAAGCAATTCCTTCACAATATTAATTGTTTAGAAATAAACAATGCAAAATGTGAAGCTGATATAAGTTAAATTAAGTTTTAATGAGATATATAAAATGAGACTTAAATAAGTGGACATAATATGTTTTTAAATAGGAAGACAATATAAGATGTCCATTTTTCTTAATGTATAGCTTTAAAACAATTCTAACAACAAAAAATTACTGGTATTTTTTAGCCTTACCGAATGTTTGAGAGTTGATCTTGGCACACCAAAATGTTAACAGTGGTTACACCGAGGGAATGAGGAAGTGGAAAAGTGAGAGTGAGGAAAAACATAGAATTTCAGTTTTTCCTATTTATACACCAACTAGAGGCCCAGTGCCCCAATTTGTGCACTCAGGAAGGGGTCCCTCAGCCTGGCCTGTGTCCTGTCGCAGTCTGGGACCCTCAGGAGATGTCCACCTGCTGGTTTAGGCCCACTCCCCGGGGGATCAGACCTAAGCTGGCAGTCAGACATTCCTCTGGCAGCCCGGGAGCCCTCGGGGGATGTCCACTTGCCCATGGGGAGTAGGCTTAAGCTGAAGTCAGACATCTTTAGTGCTGCTGAGGAGGTGGGAGAGGCTCCCACCACCACAGCTGTGCTGGCAGCCGTCAGCCTGGCTTGTGGCTAAGCAGAGCTCCCCCTGTGGGAGCGCAATGACCACCAGGGAGCATCTCCTGCATTGAACATCTGTCCCCTGATGGTCAGTGTGTGTCATAGTGACCAGTCATTCCCAGTTGTTCTGCTGTCAGGGTAAATTTGCATATTACTCTTTTATTATATAGGACTAGGGGCCTGGTGCACAAATTTTTGTGCACTTGGGGGGGGGCATCCCTCAGCCCGGTCTATGCCCTCTCCCAGTCTGGGACCCTTCTGAGGATGTCCACCTGCTGGTGTGCCTGGCCAGCCTGGGTGAGAGGCCAATGTCTGTTTGCAAGCTGGCCAAGCTCCCCAGTGGAGACCCTCATCCCAGGGGGTGTGGCAAGCCTGGGTGAGGGGCTGAGGGCAGTTTTCAGGCCGGCCACAGCTCCCATTGACCCTAAGGGCCACCGGCCTGGGAAGCTGAGGCTGGGGTGGCGCTGGCCACCCCACGGCCTCCCAGGCGGGGGCCGTGGGGGTCGGCCGCCTCGTCCCCGCGGCCCAGAAGGTTCCCGCCCGGGAAGGCATCCACAGGCCCAAGGCGCTGGATGTCTTCCCAGGAGGGAGGCTCGCAAGATGGCGGAGGCCGCAGCCCCGGAGAAGCCACACGCCGGCACTGCGGCATCCGTCATCTTGGCTGGGCTAATTTGCATACAGCAGCTCTTATTGGCTGGTGGGCGTGGCCTACCCCTGTCCCAGAGAAATGATTAATTTTAATATTTTGCTTTTATTAGTTAAGATAATTTTATTTTTTACATCATTATAATATAAGAATTAACAAAGAAAGTTCATTAAAGAGTAATTTGGCAATAATTTTAAAAGAAATAAATACCAGCCCTCCTATATACTGACATATATTACAAGGCCATGGCACAGACATAAACAGAAAAATTGATGATGAAATAAATTTTATTTATTTGGTATATTTCACATTTCATATGAATTTTATATGATAAAGAAATTCTGACAAATCAATAAAGAAAGAACTATTATTCTAATAAATGGTACTGATACAGTTGCTTAGTAATTCAGAACAAAAAGGCCAATTTATTTTCTCACTTCGTTCCATGCTCCCATATTGTATTTGGAAAGACTGAAAAGTTAAGTGGCAGAAGAAAACAAATTTGAGCCCTAACCAAAATTCTGGAGTGAGGAGCATTTTCTGAATCTAAAAATATAATGGGGGCCTACCCGGCAGAGCTCTGTGATTGAGCATGGACTTATGAACCAGGAGGTCACCTTCAATTCCCGGTCAGGGCGCATAGCCTGGGTTAAAGGCTCAATCCGAGTGGGGGACAGGCAGGAGACAGCTGATCAATGATTCTCATTATCAATATTTCTACCTCTTTCTTCCTCTCTCTTCCTCTCTAAAATCAATAAAAATATATGTAAAAAATAAGAATATAATGGAGAAAACTAAAAAATAAAAGATGAATAGATTTAACCACAGTAGCTTTAAATGGTCTCTTACTGCTTTTAAGGGGAGGAAAAAGCAAAAGTAAGGCATAAGACATATTATGATCTCTAATTAATTTTCATGTCTAAAATTTTCCTATATAGCCTTGAAATATGCTACCTTGGAAGACAGTAGTAAAACGAAAGATTATTTGTAAGAACCAGAAAGGCAATGTCACATACATGGCCCATTGATATGTTCAGGAAAACATAATGTCAACAAATATACAGCTTTACAGACATTCAGAATGTTCCATCAGGCTATATTTAAGTTGCAACAGAGATGAAGAAGAATAGGTATTCCAGGTAAAGATAAAAACACCTTCCCACATTCTATTTTTAGTCATTAATTACATCTGACAAGATTCTGTTGACCTTGGATATGATTGGAAAGCCAATACTTTTTTTTCCCTGTGACCTCATCTGGACATGTAGTTAAAAGGTACAAATTATGTGGGTATTTGGAAAAAGAGCTATTTTTCAAACATGGAAAAGAAATTTTACTTTTAGGTAGTGTTTTAGTCTGTTTGAGTTCCTTAAACTACCATAGACTGGGTGACAAAAACAACAGATATTTCTCCTTCATAATTCTAGATCTGATGGAGAATATAAGACATTTTTGGGGGACTAGCAATATGAATGTGTGCCAGTAACGTAATGTACATTCTTGATAGCCTGTAATTAAGTCACAATCTGGTCTAGCAAGACCTGTTTTCCTAATTAACCCAATTTACAAAGGGGCCATAAACAAGGAGTGAAAAGCTTAGCTCCAAGGGAGGTCACTGACACCACCCAGACCAGGCAGTTAGACACAATCTACCTTCCCCGTTCTAACTCACTCAGGAGGGGCTGTGGACGCCCACCACAAAAGCCTGGTAGTTAGGAAACAGGCAGAAAACAAAGAAACCGAAGGGTATAAAGGGAGAAGCTTCCTCCATATTCACAGACTCAGGATTTGGAGAACCCCCCGAGTCACTGTACTAGCACATCTGAAACACCTGAAAATAAATGGGTTTATCCTGGACCTCCAAGTACTCCCTATGTATTTTTCCGTCGCCTGGTAAATTCTGATCAAGGCACCAGCAGATTCAGTGTGTGGTGAAAGCCCACTTCTTGGTTTACAGACTGCCTGGTTCACTATCTGCTGACTTCTGGCTATAACCTCATATGGCGGAGGGGTGATCGATCTCTCTTTTAAAAGAGCACTAATCCCAATCAGGAGGGCTCCTTTCTCATGATTTGATCACCTCTCAAAGGTCCCACCCTCCAAATACAATTGCATTGGGAATTAAGATTCCACATATGAATTCTAGGGGGAAAAACATTTAGTCAATGGCAGGCAGCCTATAAAATTCTCCTTTTTGTGTGTGAGGTTTTCTCCAAGTTTTAAGAGTTAAAAAACAAACACATTCTGTTAAAATCCATCTCTAAAATTGTATTTAGTTGTTTTATATTTCTCTATTGTCATCTTCTCAAATTTGATAGGCTATGAAACTAAACTGTAATCTAAATGACAGCTTTTTACTAAAAGATATTTTGATTGTATCCACGGAATAAGGCACATGAGTCAGACCACCTCTAAAACTAAAATCTCATTTCCTTGATTAAAAACAGTTTACTGGCAAAAGAACCTTTATCTTTCCACTTGTTTTTAACATGACTGCACACTGAGAAAATAGATTTTATGATTTTAGTATTTTCTAAATAGGGTGCATATAAAGGCAATGTATGAAATAAGAATTCAAAATACAGTTGAATTTTTTTAATTTGAGAACGTATATACAGAAGTAATATGAAAATTAGGCCAGGACGCCATAACTGTCACAACCAGCTCAGGAGAAGGGGCCGGGCACAGCCCCAAACCTGAGAGAACAACATGCAGGCCCAGCCTGGAACCTGAGAGGACTACACACAGGGCGTGGCCCGGCAGAGCAGGGGGTTGTGCCCAAGCCGCCACCCCTGCCCGGCCCCAGCAGCCCCAGATCAGCCACAGAAGGAGGCCAGACTTTGGCTTATGCCCACTCCCCAAGCCTCAGTAGGACATCCTCTGAGGGCTACCAGACTGTGAGAGGGGGCAGGCTGGGTTGAGGGACTCCCCCCGCCCCGTGCACGAATTTCATGCATAGGGTCTCTAGTTTGAATATAACATTGCAGACCTTTTTATACAATGCTTTAAATTCACTTGAACTTTTCCTTTGAATAACAGGAACTTTCCTGCCTAAAAATCTGTATCTAGATATAATATTGTAGGCTCATTTGACATTCTGTAACTTCCAAAAAGAAAATATCAGGGACCCAGGAACCTCAGCTGCCAGACCTGACTCCTTGGCCATTGATGGATCTCATCCCAGACCAAGCACAACTTGGATCTGTCCCCACCGACACTGTGATTGGGGTTACACCCCAAGAGGAGTCAGACCCCCTCCATGTAGGCTATTCCCCCTAGCCGTATGCCTATCTGTATCTAGCTTAATCTGATTTTGAATTTTTATAATGTTGTTTTGAGGGTTTTTTATTTGCAAATCTTTCTTATCACTAGACTAGTGATTCTCATGCACTGTGTGCACATTTAGAACATTTGGGGAACTTAAAAAAAAGTAATATACCCCACCACTGACCAGAATTACATCAGAGTCTCATAGGAGGGGCTGGGGATTGATATTTTTTAAAATGTTTCCCAGGTTATTCAAATATACAAGAGTTCAAAACAACTGCCCCAGGACACAGATCCTCAAGATCTGAAGCTCTTTGAGTCCCCATTATTATGCACTGATAGCTGCATGGGGGACACTTACATACATGATGTTATTTATTCCATATAATCAAACCAATTTAAATAGTACAGGTCCAGCCAGTGTGGTTCAGTGGTTGAGCCTAAACCCAGGAACCCAGAGATCACTGGTGCAATTCCTGATCAGGGCACATGCCCAGGTTCCAGGCTCGATCCCCAGTAGGGGACAGCCAATCAATGATGTTTCTCTCTCATCAATGTTTCTATCTCTCTATCCCTCTCACTTCCTCGCTAATCAATAAAAAAGTACTTTTAAAACATAATAAATATAAATAAATAGTGCAGGCAATTCTTGCACCATTCCACTCAGTGAGCTTATATCTACATTGATCATGAAATGGAAGGTGTAGATCCATTTTTCTCCATATTTCTATGAGCATCTCATAATATAATTGTACCACCCTGCTGAGTATGAGTCTCATGCTTAGAAATGTATATCTTTCATATAGCATGATCGCTAAATGAAAACAATGCTTCATCTTATACTCACTAAATAAAAATTGATATGTTCAACTTCAGCATAATTAATCTCCCACCTTAATTCTTCCAAAGGAATTTCCAAGGATAATATTGTCCTATGTTCTGACTTTAAGAATACATTTAAAGTGAAATGTAGATTCTCTGTACAGGCAACTGGTAAGTTTAAGTTCCATACAACTAAATCACCTTTGCAGAACTTTTCTAAGCATTCCCCTGAAGTTTCTAAATCAACAACAAAAAAATGAAATTTCTCAGCAAGGAGACTCAGATATTTCTCCAGCATTGAATACTGTCCAAGAGCACGAAATATTCTCTAACCTATGCTTCCTTTGCTTTCATTTTGGATCCAGGGGAGACTTATTATTTATGGGTTCGGGTTGTCTGTAATAATCATGGTCCTGAGGTGATCATCGATTGTTGGTCTATTGTTCCCTATATACCTTTGACCACTGCTCAGTCATATTCTGGAGAACCTAATTTTTAAGATGGAAAAAAAGGTCAGATATTGCCCAGGGCATTGGACTATGACAATAAGAACAGACTAGGAGAGATACTAAGACTGAGAGCTCTGAGCAACACAAAGGCATCAGCATTAAGTAGGAATTAAGGAAACAAGTGGAAAGTAGAAAAGAGGATGAAGTGATGGGAGGGAGGAGCTGAGTCACATCCTTTGAGATCTAAGTAAAGTGCACGTAAATCAGTGTTTTTCCATGGCATCCAAAGCCTTCAAATCAATGAATTGGATTAATAAAAAATAAACATTGACTCCGGACTTAAAAATAGTGTAATGCATGGACACAGAAGCAGGAACAGGGATATCCATGTGATCAGGTAAATTATAAGAGAGAAGAATATAGAGAAAGCCTAGGAAGCACAAAGAGTGAACATGAAATCAGTCACATGGCAGATAATTTCCTAGACCAACTATTTGATTTGTGGTAGGCATATAGATTGAACTTTACCAAGTCCTGTTCATTTTCTTGACAACCAAGCTAACTCCAATCCCTACTTCCATCATTAAAAAGTAAGCCTTACATATTATAGTGATAGGCTGGAAAGAAACAATAATGTGACAATATCCTTTACCTCTAGCTTAATCCCACCTGTAATCTTTTTATCTAGCCCAGAATAAAGATGAAGACTTCAGTGATACTATTATAAATTGACAAGAGAAAAACTTCTGGTCAAGCATTTTGTTCTCTCTATTCAACCCTCACCCAGCATGTCCACTGAGGATAATTTTTCAAGTTTAGTGGAGACTATTACCAGCTGTTACAGCAGGAACTGGAGCAGAAGACAAACTCTGGGGATCAGCAAAGAAGAGAAGAGGTTGTACCAGAGGTAATCCCGGGAGGAAATACACAATTAATGCAATTCAATTTTCCAAACCAACTGTATTTCTGACTTCTTCTGTTTCACACACCCTCCAAAATGTGTTCCAGATGAAAGCTTTGTAAGGAGAGTGTAAAAATGAGCCCAGTACCCCCAGGGCATCCACTTTTTATCATGCCTAAGATTTAGCAAGGTCAACATAAAGGCAATAGCTCTCTCTCCTGGGTTGGGTCTAAGCACTCAAACTAGATTTATCCATAGAGATCACAAAGTTCTCGTTGGTTCTCTTCTTTGACATCAGATGTTTTGCATTTTCATTTTTTGTTTTTAACAAATCTTCAATTTATTTGAAGCAATTCGGTTTCAAAAACTTTAAGTTACAGCATTGACATCAGATATTTACCGTAGCTCTCCCTTCCTTTATCATTTTGGCTTCCTACCTTTATCATTTTCCCTTCCTAATCCGTGCTATCCACTGCTCAAAAACTCATCTTCAAAAGCACACTTTGAGTCAAATATTTATAATTCCCTTTTGGCTCTCAAATTAAGTTATAATAATTTCCCTGGCATTCAGTGCTCTTGGATTCAAAGAACTGAAATTAACATAGGATAATACACTGACTGTGATCTTAAAGATCTTCCAGGAGAACCTTAAAGGAAAGCTTCTCATCTTTACTTTTTAGGAAAGAATATCAGTAATGCTGTCCTCTACACAAAAACAGTTGCTTGGGCATTTAGAAAATCTATTATAAATGAAAAAACTACTTAAAATCCAGTTTGTTTTAAATGCACTACAGCTATCATTATGACTTTATTGACTCTGATCCTATTGACCAAATTTTCAGTGTCTTGTTTCATTTTGTTTAGTTTTTAAAATATATTTTATTGATTTTTTACAGAGAGGAAGGGAGAGAGATAGAGAGTTAGAAACATCGAAGAGAGAGAAACATCGAAGAGCTGCACACCTCCTACTGAGGATGTGCCCTCAACCAAGGTACATGCCCTTGACTGGAATTGAACCTGGGACCCTTGAGTCTGCAGGCTGACACTTTATCCACTGAGCCAAACTGGTCAGGGCATTTTCACTGTTTTTATCACAAACTGCTGCTACCCATACCTAGGAAAACTTTGCCCGCACACAACCCCATATGCTCACATTATCTTTTACGTAACAGGTTTGCAAAGAGAAACATAGCTTCCCAGGCCACCCAGGGTTGCCTCTGAGCAGTATCTTCCACTTCACCCTTTTTTTATATATTCCATCTACAACCAGTCATCTAGTTCTGTGGGTGTGTCAATTTCCTGGTTAGGCAACTGTTTTCCTTTCTCTTTATATGACTGCCAACACTTAGATAAAGCCTTCTGTCATCTCCTTATTATAGAACACAAACAATTTTGAATATAGACTTGAAGAGATTTTAATTCCTTTCTCTTTTCTCTGGATGGATGATGTTGGCCAAGTCACTATCTTCTCCAAGTTCTCTCACCCTTAAATAAGACTAATACTATCTTAGAAGTAAATGCTTAGATTTCTAAGAAATCACACAGAAAGCATCTTTCACAAAATAATCCTATCTAATAAAGCGTAATATGCAAATTAGGTGTCACTCCGTGACAAAGATGGCCGTCCCCGTAGCCACAAGATGGCGGTGCCCATACCACATTCTATCTAATGAAAAGGTAATATGCAAATTAGTCATCATTCTGTCACAAAGATGGCCGCCCCCACAGCCACAAGATGGCAGCGCCCAGTCCAGCTCAGCCCTGCCACTGAAGTGGTCAGGCCTGTTAGCCAGGCAGGTGGCGGGGGAGGAGGGGGCCCTGAGAGGCAGAACAGGCGATCAGAGGGGGCTGGGGATCCCCTTCCCAGGTCAGAGGCCTTCACCAGAGGCCTCAGGCATGGGCAAGGGCGGAACTGGTGATCAGAGGGGTGTGAGGGTTCCCTAGCCAGGCATAAAGCCTGGGCAGGGGCAAGGCTGGAGATCACAGGGTTCTGGCCAGTGGTGGAGCTGGCAAAGCAGGGGTCTGGGGGTACCCTGCCCAGGCTTGGAGCCTTGGCCAGAGGCTGCCGGTGGGTCAAGGGCACAGCCGGTGATCGCAGAGGCCTGGGCTCTGTGAAGCCGGTGATCAGTGGGGCTTCAGGGTCCCCTACCCAGGCCTGCAGCCTCATCTAGAGGTTACAGGCCTGGGCAGGGGTGGAGCTGGGATTGGAGGGTCAAGGCTGGAGCTGGTGATTGGAGTAAACTACAGAGGAAACACCTTTTCTGACCACTCATTGGCTAAGCTCCCTGTATGCCACTGGTAATATTCTTAGTAACTTGGGTAATAAGAATCCCTAAAGGTGATCTAGGGCTTTTCCACCACACTCCTGGAAGAAAAAAAAAAATCAAGGTCCACTGCTGGAGGGCTAAGAAATGTCATATCTTGGCCTAGCCAGTTTGGCTCAGTGCATAATGCCTCAGCCTGCTAACTGCAGGGTCTGGATTCAATTCTGGCCAAGGGTATGTACCTAGGTTGCAGGCTCCTCCCTGGCCAGCTTAGGGCATATGCAAGAGGCAATGAATCAAAGTGTTCCTCTCACTTTGATGTTTCTCTCTGTCTTTCCCTTCTCTTCCACATTCTCTAAAATCAATGGAAACAGATAAAAAAGAAAGAAATGTCATATCCTATGAAAGAATCTTGAAATTGCCTAAAGAAAGTTGTCATTTCTTCATGGTGAAGCGACTGGAGTCTGTGTTGATAAAAACATCTTGGTGGCTGCAGTGACTGGAAGTGGCTGCAGCAGCGGGGTGATGGGGCTGGTGGCTTCCCCTGATTAACCTGGTCACCTCCCACAAAGGGAGGCCAGACTGCGGCTTAGGCCCGCACCCCAAGGGGAGCAGAGAGCAGGCCTAAGATGTTAGTAGGACACCCCCTGAGGGCTTCCAATATGTGAGAGGGGGCAGGCTGGGATAAGGAACCCCTTCACCAGTGCACGAATTTTGTACACCGGGCCCCTAGTTATCTATAATAATAAAAGCGTAATTAGACCAGACAGCCAAATGATCTTCTGGATGTCATTCCGGATGTCCTTCTTGATGAAGCCACAGCAGTGGGGGTTGAGGCAGAGGGAGTTAGGGATGATCAGGCAGGCAGGCAGAGTGGTTAGGGTCAATCAGGCAAGCAGAATGGTTAGGGGCAATCAGGCAGTCAGGCAGAGGTGGTTAGGGGCAATCAGGTAGGCAGGTGAGCAGTTAGGGGTAATCAGGCAGGCAGGTAAGCGGTTAGGAGCCAGTGGTCCCAGATTGTGAGAGGGATGTCCGACTGCCAGTTTAGGCCAAGGATCCCTGTGGGATCAGGCTTAAACTGGCAGTCAGACATCCCCTACAGGTCCCAGATTGCCAGAGGGTGCAGGCTGGGCTGGGGGATGACCCCCTTCCCCACCCATTCATGAATTTCGTGCACTGGGCCTCTAGTGTACATATAAAACATTATTATTTGTGTATTATTGTGTTAGCTTCTTGGTCTTCCTATTTCTTCTATCTTTCCTTCCTAATCTAGACTTCCCATTGCTCAAAATCTAATATTCCTGCCCTGGTTGGAGCATTCTCCTATACACTGAAAGGTCTCTGCTTCAATTCCCAAACAGGGAACATACCCAGGTTTTGGGTTTAGAGAGGTAACCAATCAGTGTTGCTCTCTCACACTGATGTTTCTCCCTCTCCCTCTCCCTCTCTCTCTCCCTCTCCCTCTCCCTCTTTCTCTCCCTCTCCCTCTCCCTCTCCCTCTTCCTCTCCTTTTCCCTCTCCCTCTCCCTCTCTCCCCTCTCTCTCTTCCCCTCTGTCTAAAATCAAGTAAAACACATCCTTGGGTGAGGGCTAAAAAAATCTAATATTCTAGAAATACTCCTATAATCATATTGCTTTTTAGCTCAAGAATTTATAAAAACTCCTTTTGACTCTCAAATTAAGCCCAAATTATCGTTATGGTGTTCAAAGCCCTTCAAGTTGGTGAACTGAAATTAGCAGAGATGAAAAAAAACATGGACTACAGCTTTAAAAATAGTGGAGCCCTGACTGGGCATGGCTCCGTGGTTAGACTGCCAGTCTGCACATTGGAGGGAGGATCACCAGTTCAGCTCCCAGTCAAGGACATGTACCTGGGTTGCAGGTTTGATCTCCACCCCTGGGATGGGGTACATGTGGGAGGCAACCAAGCAATGTGTCTCTCTCACATCGATGTTTCTTTCTTCCTCTTCCTTTCCTCCCATCCTGCCATTCTCTTCCATTCTCTCTCTAAAAATCAATGGAAAAAAATATCCTCACTCTTTGGGTGAGGCTTAAAAATATAGTGGAATACATGAACATACAGCAGGCAATGTGATGTACATTTAATATGGTAAATTATAAGAGAGAAGAATATAGAGGAAGCCCAAAGAGTGGGCATGAAGTCAAATATGGAGCCTATAAGAACTGCACTGAGTTTTGAAGGATAAGCAGGTGAGAAGGCCATCCAATCAGTCAGTCTATTCAAACTTCGTTTTAGTTCTCAATGAGAAAATACGTACTCATTATATCCTACATTCCTAGAACCCTCTAATTAGTGTTCTTTCCTAGTTAAATTTCATGTTTGTTCATTGAAGCCCAAGAATCTCCTCACTATATTTTTCCCAGGCTAAACCTTCCTTATCCTGACCTTTCCTTTATTCTGAGTACCATCAGTCCTTAGGGATAGAGTATGTTCATGTGGCCTTAAGCTTGCCTATATTTGGTAGTAAATTAACTTTCCAGTTGTTTTACATTATTAAAACAAAAGTCTTTTTTATATATTGTTTTGTTTGTCATTGATTTATTAAATGTTCTTTTGACCACATAGATAAAAGACAGATATAAATTTTGAGGTTCTTGTGCAAAAGATAAAAAGGAAAACAGTGAAAACATATAACTTTGAAAATTATAAACACCGTTTTGAATACTGTTACCCATAACAACCAATTAGTATGCAATGTTTTGGAATTGCAAGTTACATTCCACAGGAGATAAATGTTCGCACATTTTCAAAAGTTTTATTTTAGAGATGGCCTTATAAGGAAACTTTTATTATTGGCTAACAAAGCAGTTAGAACAAAAATAAACACTTAGAAAAAGCCTTCGCCACCTCCTCACTATATAATACAAATAATCCTGAACACAGGCATGAGAAAAATAAATAATTTTACTATTCAGAAGAGCTCCCATTTGCACCAGCAGTCTCTTCTTCCCACCTGATCTGTCAGGAGTTCCCTTTCCTAGCTTATGTTGTCTTATAGTTCTGAACCGGAAACCCTGGGCCTAAAGACAGCTACCACTTAATAATGATAAATAAAACAACATAAATCAATCTATAAGGCAGGGAGTGTGTTGGTGTCCATCTTAATCCCTGCACCCAGAGCAGCTCTGGGCTTGCACTAGCTGTACATTGAAGAAATTACACAAAGACCCTGCTCAAAAAATCCAAATTTCTATTTGTTAAGCAAATAGCTTATATCAGGGCTGAATTCAAGAGAACAGCTTGCACCTGTCATGTTCACAGGGCAGCAGGATAAAGTCTGTGCAGGTACCAGGCAGAGTCCCTCAATCTCAGGGAAATGGTCTCTCCCCCAGGCAGGGGATGGGGCCATGGGGCCAGTCTTGGCCACTGAGATGTAGAGGGTGTATTTGTGGCTTTGGGGAAAGATAGGGGAGAGGAAGGAGCAGAAACTCCCTTCCCTGTGCTGTCTCCTGCTTCCCAACTCCGAATTCAGTTGTTTCATAACATCATGCTTGGACAAGCTAATGTAGGGGCGCAGGTCTAGAGCACCAACACCACTAACCCTTAAACCATTCCTTACATCATGTGATGTAAGAAAAACAGCCTTTCCTCTCTTATTTAAGCAACTACACATTGGGGTCTTTTACTTATTATGTATAGGTCACATATACTTGTGCCTGAAGCTGTCCTGACTGGAACATCTATGCATTATATTGCTTAGAGTCAAATAATATTTTTTTGAGAAAATAACTTTTAGCATCAATAATCATACAGAATTTAATTAGTTATGAGTATAAGATATGTGACCCATGGTAAATTTAAGTTCAGGTTAGTATTATTGCTATTGTTATTATGATATACCAGTCTGACACATGACGCAAAATTTATGAAGAAAGTTGTTGGCTAGTACCTCATGTGCTGTCTGGGGTGGAAGCCCAGGTATATCACTGTCAGAGCAAGATTTCTGAGGGGCAAACCAAGGGCAGAGAGGAGTAGTTCAGCTGGTAGAAGGTGATTCACTACTCATTTAATTCTCTCAGTAACCACAAAAGTAGGTATAGCCATTAGTCTATTTGGCTAATAAAAAAGTGAGAAGTAGGCATGAGAAAGAACTCTTTAGGAATCTCACGATTAGTCAGTGCCAAAGCAGGGAATAAAATGCAGGTCAGCTTTACACCAAGTCCATATTCTCACCTGCCATGCAATATAGCCTCTATCTTAGAAAGAATGCGATCTTTCTATCAGGGAAATTCCCCCCGCCTATACCATAACTCTGTTGATTGAACCAGCACAAAAAGGATTTACAGGTTTGGCTTCTGGGAATTAAACAACTTACCTATATGACCCTATTCACTGTGGTAATGCAAGGAAAAAGACAAATCTAAGGCTATAAACATGATTAGTGCTTTTTAAAGCAATCTGCACTACACTTAGCCTGCATGGTTCTCAATTCACCCCATTCCAGTGGTTACTAAGGAAAATTCTGGAATTTCCACCTTTTGGACAATTTAAAAAAATATTTTGCCTTCAAGTAAACCTAAGAAAATAAGTTAGTTCTTTCTTTAGTTGGTTTTGCTTGTTTGTTTTCTTTTTTCTTTTTACTACATTCCTTTCAAACCTGTGATTCTATAACCATATTTTAAAAGTAAACCCATCTCTACAATTCACTCAATTATAAATAGAGTGCCAGCACGTCTTTGGCACTATGCTTAGCAGTTTATAAAGAAAAGCAAGTAAGACATGTTTTTTGCTGCTTATGGGAATAATATGAAACCCGCGAGATTAAATTTGTTTCAAATTAATTTGAAAGTGGCTTATCACCTCTGGATTTAACAAAATTTCAACTTGGTCTCAGGCCCTAAATCTCAAAAGGATGTAGTGCAATTATTTCAATGTGGACTGAGATGACAGCGATCTCATGTCACCTGAGGTGATTTTAAATTACTTAGCCACAAACCCTGGGAAATTTGTCTTAATCCTCTAGATGCCCTCGGTTTGAATACATATCTTTAACATTTTCTTTTCTTTTCTTTCTTTCATTAATCCTCACTTTAGGATATTTTTCCATTGATGATTTTAGATTGTGGAAAGGAGGGGAAGACACAGAGAGAAACATCTATCTGAGAGAAGCACATTGATTGGTTGCCTCCCACATGCACCCAACCAGCACCAGGGCTTGAACCTGCAACCAAGGTAAGTGCCCTTGACCAGAATCAAACCTGGGACCTTTCAGTCCACAGACTGACACTCTCTATCCACTGAGCCAAACCAGCTAGGTGTTTTTCTTTCTTTCTTGACTAAGCCAGCAGTCCGTATCTCATCAGATAAAATGGAGTAGTTATCCGAGTTACAAGAGTTTCAGCAAGGAACTACATGAAATTCCAAAGATATGGAAGTCAGTTTCCTTTTTAAGATATTTATTATGGTGCTGCTTTATTTTTAAAATATATTGGATAATTTGAGTTTAAAAGGTGTACTGAATGAGGTAAATAATAGCAATGGATGAGAGACTTTCTTAATCTATAGTTGGTACAATTATAGAAAAGTTGATATAGTTGTGTTTCTTTAAGTTGATAGACTGTAGAAGTTGATACAATTGGCAGCTTTTTAAACACAAACTTCAAACAATACCATTTTTTTCGTAAAGTCAAGAAAATGTGTGTGTGTGTGTGAGAGAGAGAGAGAAAGAATGAGTAAAGTTTACATGAGTAAACTTACATGTTTGTCTTGGTGAGGAAGGGAGATCATGCCCAGCCATGTTCCCTCTTTTCTGAAACCTCAATGAACAGGAAGAAATGGGAGAAGTGACTAGACACATTTTAAAGAAAGTCTTTTAAAAACTCTAATCTATATTTATGTGAATATATCAGAGGGGCACAGGAGAACAACAAAAGCTACTGAATTATAAGCCAAAGTACAAAATAATACCCATGAATCTTTACTAATATAAATTAATGATTGAATAAATAATGGGGAAGAAAAGACAAATGTTCCATGCAGAAGAATTCCAAATAATCAAGGTAGAAACTGCATCTTCAAGGAGTTAAAGCGTAACCCCCACTCCCTCAGTGTGGTCACACATAGTGATTCCTTCCAAAGAGTGTGGCACAGAAAGGGGGGTTGGCAAGCATAACTACGTAGGGAATCCTGGCAAACACTACTTCAGCCAGGTGAGGTGCTGTGTCATAGCATTAATATACAATGAATTTTACAGAAAAGTAAGACAATGGAAATCAAAGAAAGAGTTTACTTTTCTTGTTGGAAACTTTACTGAAATATGTTCAACATTTCAGATTATTACTTCTTTGATAATAGCACCACTCCTTTTTTTATATACTAATATCACATACTTTCAGTCTGAATTTGTAGCTGTCATACTAATGTGGCTATGAATACATTTTAGTCCATATTTTATAATATCAAATAAATTTTTAAAATTTAATAATATTTCATTGAAAATTAAAATTGAGTTTTATGGTTTCAACCACAAATAAACATTTATGAATATGTCTACTCTACCAACATGCTTTCCTAGTGAAGAAATGAAACAAGATTAAGTAAACTGAGTTGAGGAGAGTGATGTCAACAGCCTGGTGGATGGTGGAATGAGAGAAATTCCAGATCTATTTCCTTGAAGTGACCACAAGTTAAAACAGCTATCCTATCTAATAAAAGAGTAATATGCAAATTACTCCATCACAAAGATGGCATCACAATGATGGCATCACTCCATCACAAAGATGGCCACCCCCATAGCTACAATTTGGTAGCGCCCAATCTGACTCAGCCCCACCACTGAAGTGGTCAGGCCTGTTAGCCAGGCAGGTGGTGGGGGAGATGGGGGGCCTGAGGGGTGGAATAGGCAATCAGAGGGGGCAGGGGCAGAGCTGGTGATCGAGGGGGCAGGGGCAGAGCTGGTGATCAGAGGGGTATGAGGGTGCCCTACCCAGGCATTAGGCCTGCACCAGAGGTTGCAGGCCTGGGAAGGGGCAAGGCTGGAGATCACAGGGACCTGGGCACTGGTGGAGCCGGCAAAGCAAGGGTCTGGGGGTCCTCTGCCTAGGCCTGTAGCCTTGGCCAGAGGCTGCAGTGAGGCAAGGGTAGAGCTGGCGATCACAAGGGTCTGGGGTCCTCTGCCCAGGCCTGTGGCCTTGGCCAGAGGCTCTAGTAGGGCAAGGGCAGAACCCACGATTGGAGGGGCCTGGGGATACCCTGCCCAGGCCTGTAGCCTTGACCATAGGCTGCCAGTGGGGCAAGGGCAGAGCCGGCAATGGCAGGGGGAAGGATCAGAGCCAGTGATCTCAGAGGCCTAGGCTCTGTGAAGCCGGCGATCAGAGGGGCTTGGGGGTCTTCTGCCAGGCCTGCAGCCTCAGGCAGAGACTGCAGGCCTGGGCAGGGGCAGAGCCAGTAATCACAGGGCTCTGGGGGTCCCCTGCCCAGGCCTGCATCCTCAGCCAGAGGTTACAGGCCTGGGCAGGGGTGGAGCCGGTGATCAGAGTAAACTACAGAGGAAAGACCTTTTCTGACCGCTCATTGGCTAAGCTCCCTGTACACCACTGGTAATAGTCTTAGTAACTTGGGTAATAAGAATCCAAAAAGGTGACCTAGGGTTCTTCCACCACACTCCTGGAGAAAATAAATGAAGGTCCACTGCTGGAGGGCTAAGAAATGTCATATACTGCCCTAGCCGGTTTGGTTCAGTGCATAATGCCTCAGCCTGCTGACTGCAGGGTCTGGGTTCAATTCTGACCAAGGGCATGTACCTAGGTTGCAGGTTCCTCCCTGGCCAGGGCCCAGGTCAGGGCTCATGCAGGAGGCAACCAATCAAAGTGTTCCTCCCACTTTGATGTTTCTCTCTGTTTTTCCCTTCTCTTCCACATTCTCTAAAAATCAATGGAAACATATCCTCAGGCGAGGATAAAAAAAGAAAGAAAGAAATGTCATATATGAAAGACACATCTTGAAAATGCCTAAAGAAAGTTGTCATTTTTTCATGGTGAAGGGACTAGTGTCCATGTTGATGAAAACACCTTGGTGGCTGTGGTGACTGGCAGTGGCTGCAGCAGTGGGGTGATGGGGCTGGTGGCTTCCCCTGATTAGCCTGGTTGCCTCCCACAAAGGGAGGCCAGACTGCGGCTTAGGCCCACTCCCCAAGGGGAACAGGGAGTGGGCCTAAGCCATCAATAGGACACCCCCTGAGGGCTTCCAATATGTGAGAGGGGGCAGAGGAACCCCGCCTTAGTGCACAAATTTCATGCACCGGGCCCCTAGTAATTCAATAAAGGATTCCCTGCTCAACAAACAAATACATCTGAGGGATCTGAGGGATCTTAAGGCGGATGTATCAGAGCAATCAGGGGAGACAGGCTGGAGGAAGGACAGATATGGAAGCCACAGGTACAGCCCCCAAGCTCTCCAAGACCCTAGCAAATGCAATAATAGTGAATGGTCAGGGTGTAACCCCCAATAGGCAAACTGGAGGGGCAGAGGCAGTAATGGGCCTGAGTGGCCAGTACACATTGAGGCTGAGCCCAAGATCAGGTCAGAGAAGCAGTGCACAGAGTGGAAGGATTCCATATATCCACATTATCAGGCAAAAGGAGCCACAGACTGGGAACTTGACCTGCTCCCCACGCCCCACCTCCACCCCGCCCCCAATCTCCCTGTGGCCTGCAAGCAGTAACATCCTCACTCAGCAGATCACAAAAGGGCAGAAACAACTTCCAGTCTAAGTGGTCTGTACTCATTGTGGCTAAAACCACCACTAGAAAAGACAAAGCTGCAGATGTGCAAATCTGTTCCCCACTCTCCCGTCCACCCCTCACAGCAGAGCCTGGTAGAAGCTTCTAGGGCAGTACAGACAGAACAGCATGACTGGCAGCTTCTGGGTACAGGAATCAACCCTGGGAACACATAGACCAGGAGACCCAAACTTGCCACATCCCACCATGGAGGTGATAACCTGAGACTGAGGCAACTAAGTCATTAAAAGGACACCCACCGCCTTGGAGAATAGGGGGAGTTTTCCATGGCTGAGGCTGACACGGCCCCAAAAAGATCCCAGCAGCTTCAGCAGTGCAGGTAAGAGAAAAACACTGTGCTTCAGCACTACCTACTAGAAAACAAAAGAAAGACCTCTATCAACCTGTTAAACAGTTAAGAGTTAAATACTTTTTCAAAAAAACACAACAATTTCACTTTCACAAATGCCCAGGCACAGAAATAATCCATCAAGCACAATGAATCACCAAGGTAACAAGGGAGTTCAGAAGGAAAATTAAAAATCTCCAGAAAATCAACTTAAAGACATGAAAGACTGTGGTTTAAATTACAGAGAATTCAAAATTGCAGTTCTGAAAAAACTCAACAAGATATAAGAAAACTCATAAAAGCAGTTAAATGAGCTCAGAAATAAAATTAATGAACCAAAAGAGTACTTTACCAAAGAGCTTGAAACTATAAAAGAATCAATTTAAAAACTGGAACTGAAGAATTCAATGAAAGAGATAAAGAATGGACTATTAAGCTTAGGAAATTGAGTAGACCAAGTGGAGGTAAGAATTAGTAATATTGAAGGTAGACGTCTAGAAATGACTCAGGTGGCGGAGAGAGAGACTCGAGAATAAATGAAAAACAAAACAAAATGAAAGAACTCTATGAGAACTTACTGACTCAATTAGAAAGAGCAAATGTAAGAATAATGGGTATACTAGGAGGAGAAGAGAAGGAACAGAGAGCTATTAGACAAATAATATACAAAAATTTCCCAAACCCATGGAAAGAGCTGAACCCTCAAATTCAAGAAGCTAGTGGAACACCTAATTAATGTGATCCTAAAAGGCCTTTTCCAAGGCACACTTTATAAAAGCTATTAAAAATTAATGACAAAGAAATAATTCTGAAAGGCAGCCAAAAAAAAGGATACGGTAACCTCTTAAGGATATGGTAACCTCTTAGATTATCATTACATTTTTTCAGCAGCACCCATACAAGCTAAGAGAAAGTGGAATCAAATATTCAAAATAATGAAAGAAAGAAATCACTATCCAAAAATAATAGCCTCAGCTGTGGGTGCAAATTGACCGGAGTGATGGTCAATTTGCATATTCCCTCTTTATTATATAGGATATCCTTTTGTATTCTTGTTTCAGGTAGAAGAACACCTTTCAGTAATTCTTGTGGGTGTAAATTTCCTTAGCTTCTGTTTTTTTGGAAAGCCTTTATATCTCCTTCACATTTAAAGAATACCTTTGCTGGATATAAGTTTCCATAATGAGCCTTAAAGAGCAATCAGCAGGGACCTGAGGCTGCGCGCCCACCCACCTCCTGCATGGGGCTTGAGAGGGGACCTCAGGTCGTGCCTTCTACCTGCAGGGCTTGACAGAAGACCTCAGGCTGGTCCCCCCGCCCTGGCACCAGGCCAGAGGAACTCAACCTGCACCCTCTTCCCTGGCGCCAAGCTGGGGGACCTCAGGCCATGTCCCCTGCCCTGGCCCCAGGCCAAGGGACCTGAGGCTATACCCCCCACCCCAGCACCAGGCCAGGGGACCTCAGGCTGTGCCCCCTGCCCCAGAGCCAGGCTGGGGGATCACAGGCCACTGCCTCTGCCCAGCAGGGCTTGATGGGGGACCTCAGTCCATGCCCCCCTGCCCTGGCACCCAGGGGACCTAAGGCTGCACCCACACACACACCTGGCAGGGCTTGACAGGGTGGGACCGGCCAGGTCTGGATCTAGCCCAATGAAGGGGGGCCGTCCAGGTTTGGGTCTCAAGCGATTATGAGGTGCACGTGAGTGGTTGAAGACTTGACTCTGGGTTCTGTGGTGCACCCCAGACTCTGACAGGAGGAAGATTTTCATATATGTTTTACTAATTTTCTTTAATCTCTGACACTTCTATTATAGAGAAAGAGCAAATAGCAATATTAAAATATTTCCTCTAATTAATTCCCTTTTAATGTGCACGATTTTTGTGCACTGGGCCACTAGTAAAACTATAAGACGAGTGACAGACAAAAGAAGAAATTTGCAACTCTTGTTCAGAATAGGGTATTAAACATTTAAATATAACATAAAAGTTAAAGGAGATAAAAGCATACAAATATAATGCAATTTGAAATGAACACACAGCATAAAAAGGCATGATTTGAGGTAGGTGTACAACATAAAAGAAGAGGGGGAAAGGATTAAACTTGCACAGGTGAATGAAAATAAGATTTAATCAGAAGAAAACGGTTCACTGTACATATGAAACTTTTTTTGCATAAACCTAATGGTCACAAAGCAAAAATCTGGAACTTAGACATATAAAGCAAAAAAGAGGAAATGGATGAAATATATCATAGAATACCAGAAACTAAAATGACAGAAACACAAGGAAAAAGAAACAATGAAGACACAGAGCTACCAAGAGACAAAGGATAAAATGGCTTTAGGAAGTCCTTAACCTATATAATAAAGAGGTCATATGCAAGTTGACCATCACACCATCACAAGATGGCAGTGCCCACAGTGAGGGCGGGGCCAGCTGCTCCACACATCTGCTGCCAAAGCCCTCTCAGCCCCACTGACAGTTGACTGACAATTCACCCAGGCTCCTCCAATGACCTGCCCATCCCTCTCTTTCTCCTTCCCCTGAAGCTGAAGCCTGACTGTGGTGTCCAACAAATTGGAAGTTATAACTCATGTCATTGAGAGCATCCTCATTTACTCAGCTGGGGCCGGCTGATCTGCATGCCTGCTGCTGGAGTCCCCTCAGCCCCGATGCAGGCCTTGCATCCTCCTGCACCCCATACTGGCTGAGGTGCAGGCAAGCACCTGATGGTGGCTTCCCAGCCAACCAAGGCTGACCCGAAGCTCAAGTAACCAGGGCTGGCCAAGGCTTGCACTGCCAGCAGTGGCAGCAGCAGAGATGTGATGAGGGTGTCACCTTCCCCTGATCACTGGGTTGCCTCCCACCCCTAAGGGCTCTTGGACTGTAAGAGGGGGCAGGCCAAGCTGAGGGACCCCCCTCCAGTGCATGAATTTTCATGTACCAGACCTCTAGTATATCAATAATCACCCTAAATGTAAATGAACTGACTGACCAATTAAAATGCACATAGTAGCAGGATGAATTAAAACAGAAAACCCAACTATATGCTGCCTTCAGGAGACCCATCTCAGCTGCAAAAACAAACAGAGTCTCAAAGTAAAGGGATGGAAAATGACTCCAAGCCAATGACTCCAGAGAAAATCAGGAGTAGTCGCACTTATATCAAACAACATATATTTCAAGTTAATAAAAGTAATAAGAAACAAAGATGGACACTTTATAATGATAAAAGGGACAATATATCACAAAGACAACACATTAATATATATACCCCAACCTGGGAATACCAAAATTATAAAGCAATCAATCACTAATCAAACTAAAGGGGAAATCTGACAAAAATCTATATATATAAAAGCCAGCAACTGGAATGCTGGAACAACTAGAATGACCGATTGCTATGATGTCCACTATGGCCAGCAAACCAGCCCGATCTGGGGGTGGGACCAGTGGTCAACCTCCCATGGCCCCTCCCCTCACCCAGGCCCACTCCAGATTGGCCTTCCACCCCAATCAGGATTAGGGCCACCGGCCAACCACCTGCAGCACCTCCCCCATCTAGCCCCAACCCCGATCAGCCTCCCCACTCCAATCAGGGACAGGGCCTAACAGCCAACCACCCATGGCACCTCACCCAGGCTGCCAGCTCCAGAATGGCTCCCTTACCCCATTCATGGGTGAGGCCAGGCAGCCCAACCCCTCAGCCCCTCCCTATGGCTGGCCCCACTCTTGATCAGCCCCCACCACCTCGATCAGTCCATAGCTCCTACCCCAGCCAGCTCTGCCCCTGATAATCCCCCAAAACCAATAGGGCAGGGCCAGCTGGTCCACTGCCCACTGCCTCTCCCCACAGATGGTCCCACCCCTAATCAGTCCCCCCACCCCAATTAGGGTCGGGGCCCACCAGCCAATTGCCCAGAGCCCCTTCCCCCAGCTGACCTGGCCCTGATCAGGCCCTGATCAGCATAGGTTAGCCAGCCAACCTCCCACCATCTCCTCCTCCCAACGACCTGGCCCGATTCACCCCAATTGGGGATGGGCTGGCCAGATACCAACACTGCACAAATTTGTGCACTAGGCCTCTAGTACAATTATAATAAGGGACTAGGGGCCTGGTGCACAAAAATTTGTGCACTCGGGAGGTCCCTCAGCCCAACCTGTGCCCTCTCGCAGTCTGGGATCCCTCTAGGGATGTCCACCTGCTGGCATACCTGGTCAGCCTGAGTGAGGAACTGATGGCTGTTTCTAGGCTAGCCAAGCCCCCCAGTGTGGACCCTCACCCCATTGGGGTGTGGCCAGCCTGGGTGACGGGCTGAGGGCCGTTTTCAGGCTGCCCACAGCCCCTTCAGGTATTGGGTCCCTACTGGGGTGCATGGGCAGCCTGGATGAGGAGCTGAGGGGCGTTTTCAGGCTGCCCACAGTCCCTTCAGGGTTCGAGTCCCTACTAGGGTACCTGGCCAGCCTGGGTGCAGGGCTTATGGCTATTTGCAGGCTGGCCAAGCCCTTCAGTGTGGACCCTCACTCCATTGGGGTGTGGCCAGCCTGGGTGACAAGGCTGAGGGCCATTTTCAGGCTGCCCACAGTCCCTTCAGGTTTTGGGTCCCTATTGGGGTACCTGGCCAGCCTGGGTAAGGGGCTGATGACTGTTTGCAGGCTGGCCAAGACCCCCAGTGGGGTCCCTCACCCCATTGGGGTATGGACAGCTTGGGTGTGGGCTTAGGTGCTGTTTTCAGGCTTTCAGGCTGCCCACAGCTCCCAGTGACCCAATGTTCCAGCAAGGCTGGCTGGAAGCAGGTTTCTGGGGTTTATTTATCTTCTATAATTGACACACTGTTGCTTTAAGCCCAGGCCTAGGCAGGTAACGAAGCCTCCTGTCTGCTTCAGCTCCGTGGCTTCTATAATTGAAAGAATGTTGCCTTAGTTAGAGGCTCAGCCGGCCTAGGCAAGCAGTTTTCTCCATTGTTGGTGCAACGGAAGCCTGCTGTTTGCTTCAGCTCTAAGACTTCTATAATTGAAACAATGTTGCAACTATGTTGTTGCCTGGAGCACAGAGAGGCCCAGCCGGCCAGCAGACAGTTTACTCCTGGAGCAATGGAAGCCTCTTTTTACTCTAGCTCCATGACTGCCGGCCTCCATCTTGACTGGGTTAATTTGCATACAGCCTCTCTGACTGGCTGGTGGGTGCGGCTTAGGCATCCCAAAGAAATGGTCAATTTCAATATTACTCCTTTATTAGATTAGATTTGAATACCCCAAGAGAGTAATTGAGAGCCCAGGAAAAATTTCCACATATATATAGGCAAATAATTTTCAACAAGAGATATAAAAACATACAGTGGGGGGAAAAAAGCCTCTTCAATATATGGTGCTTAGAAGATTGAAAAGCAGTCTGAAGGGAAATCAAACTCTGATACAAGCTTTAAAACAGAAAAGGATAAGCTAAAATAAAGTTACTGAAGCCATGAGTCTGCACCAGAGTGAAGGTGTGTGAGAGCCTAAAGGTGGCCAACTTCCTATAGCATCTCCAATCCCAGACGGCTGAAACTGCCTCTGAGAGCACCATGTTGGATAGGGTGCCAGGCTTCTTACCCAGTATTTCTTGGCCCAGTATTATATGGAGTGAAATCAGAGCACCTCTATACATGAAACATAGTCTTAGGATATGGAACAGGGGTGATATACTAGTATTCCGGAAATGAAATATGCTGATTGTCAGTATGTGCAAAATTACAACTAAAAGACTTCACATGGTTGAGTTCCTTAAGAAGTATCCATGCTGCCAGGTCCAGAGCAATGCCCCAGTTGGCTGAATCCTGGAGATGGAGGTTTTAGTTGGCTATAGACATTCTGCCTGGCTGCTGGAGCAATTTCAACAACATTGCTTAGAAACTATGCTTAATAGGATGTGACACTGAAGTATTTCTCCTAGTCAGGCACTGCACCCTGAGGCCATGCAACTCACTACACATAGCTCTGCAGAGCTGCTGCTCTGGGAAGTCACAGCAGGAATCCCAACAACTGCACAGTATGATCCCAAGTGTGGGGTCTTAAAGCAGAAGATCAATTAAAGACCTATGAATAAGCAATGTGACTGAATGCCATCCTTCTACAAACTCCCACAGCAGCCAGCCTAGCCTCACCCCAGAACAAGGGCGAACAAAATCTTCTTTTTGAGCAAAGTGATCAGGCATTGGTCAATGTCAACATTGTTAGGTGCCATGTCCTATCTCTGACTTTGCTGTCCACTTTCATAGGTACTTATTTCAATTCAATGAACATTTATTTAGGAGGAGAACCAAGATGGCGGCATAGGTAAACACCTACACTTGCTGCCTCTCACAACCAGATCAAAATTACAACTAAAAGACAGAACTATCATCTAGAGCTGTGGGAAAGCTGGCTGAGTGGAAGCACTACAACCACAGAGGTGAAGAAAGTGCATTGAGACTGGTAGGAGGTGCAGAGGCATGGAAGCGCAGAATGGGCTGGCACCCAGGTGCAATGCTTTTTTAATTGGGAGGAAGATACAAGCTCCTGCTTGCTCTGAACTCCAGTTCAGGGTGAGATTCTGGGTGACCCAGACACTTAGGGGGAGAAATTGGACTGTCTGGCATTGGGGCAGGAATGTGAGGGCAGCTTTCTTTTAGACGGAGGTGCTCACAGTGGTCATTATTCCTGCACTGGGACCGCTCTGCAGGTGCAGGGCTGACTGGCAGCTATTGCTGTTTACTCTGCTCTGGTGATTCCCTGAGACCTCACTCCACCCCACCCAATTTGCAACCCTACCCAAGCTGTGTGCAGCAGCTGTTGCATATGAAAGCCCTGCCCTTCCTCAGCCTAAAACCTGTCAAACAAGCAGCAGCTGAGTCAGGGAGCCCCCAAGCTATCAAAAGAAGGCCCAAGGCCAGCATCAGCAACCTGCCTTGCTTCATGCTGGGCCTCAACTGGGCACTTCCAAACCTGATAGAAAGAGGAGGAATCTGCAGATCTCTCTGTATCTCCTGCTGGGTGGTCCCAGGCAGTGGCTGACTTTGCACCTCCTTGGAGATTCAAGAGCCAGTGTACCCAGTGGTCAGTGTGAGACCATACCAGATTACAACTCTTCATATCCGTAAGTGACACACTCAAGGGGCAGACTCAGTGAACACCAAAGCCCTATTGAAGCAAGTCCTGCCCCATAAGGGTGTCTCCTGCACAGCAGCTCTCCCATTGTAGACACAGCTGATCCTCACAGCCAATTGGCCTGAAGGTCAATTCCTCCCAGTGATATCAACAGCAATCAAGGCTTAACTACAACAAGACTGTTCACACAGCCCACAAAGGGGTGCAACTAGAGTGTCCAGCTCAGAGGATTGGGGAGGCTGAGCAACTGAGCCCTATAGGACACCTACCACACAAGGCCACTCTATCAACTCAAGGAGACTTAGCAGCTAACCAATACATAGAAACAAACACAGAGAAGCAGCCAAAATGTGGAGACAAAGAAACATGTTGCAAATGAAAGAAATGGAAGAAAGCAAACTACTGGATATAGAGTTCAAAACCACAGTTACAAGGTTATTCAAGAATCTTCTAGAAACCTCCAAGGAACTTAGTGAGACCTTCAAGGATCTTAGTGAGAATGCCAAAAAAAAAAAAAAAAAAAAGGAAAAAGACCAGTCAGAAATTAAGCATACACTGATGAAATAAAGAAGAATATATAGAACTACCAGTTTGGCTCAGTGGATAGAGCATCTGCCTGCGGACTGAAGGGTCCCAGGTTTGATTCCAGTCAAGGGCACATGCCTGGGTTGCAGGCTTGATCCTCAGTATGGGGTGTGCAGGAGGCAGCCAATCAATGAATCTCTCTCATCATTGATGTTTCTATCTCTCTCTCCCTCTCCCATCCTCTTTAAAATATATATACATACATACAGAGATTCAACAGACTAGAGAATCCCAAGAATCAAGGCAAAGATATGAAATATGAAAAAGCAAAGAACACCCAACTGGAAGAGCAAAAAGAAAAAACAATCTAAAAATATGAAGATAGTGTAGGGAGCCTCTGGGACAATTTCAAGCATCCAAATTATGGGGGTGCCAAAAGAAGAGAAAGAACAAGATATTAAAAACCTATTAGAAGAATTAATGACTAAAAACTTCCCCTACCTGGTGAAAGAAATAGACTTACAAGTCAGGAAGCACAGAGAATCCCAAACAAGAGGAATCCAAAGAGGATCACACCAAGACACAACATAATAAAATTGCCAAGAACAAAGACAAAGAGGGAATCTTAAAAGCAGCAAGAGAAAAACAGTTAGTTACCTACAAGGGAGTACCCATAAGACTGTCAGCTAATTTCTCAACAGAAACTTTGCAGACCAGAAGGGACTGACAAGAAATATTCAAAGTGATGAATAGCAAGAACCTACAACCAAGATTACTCTACCCAGCAAAGCTATCATTTAGAATTGAAGGTCAGATAAAGAGCTTCACAGATAAGAAAAAGCTAAAGGAGTTCATCACCACCTAACCAGTATTATATGAAATGCTGAAGGGCATTCTTTAAGAAGAGGAAGAAGAAGAAAAAGTAAAGATAAAAATTATGAACAACAAATACATATCTATCAACAAGTGAACCTAAAAATCAAATGAATAAAAAATCTGATGAATAGAATAAATTGGTGAATGTAATAGAATCAAGGGCATGAAAAGGGAGTGGACTGACAATTCTCAGGGGGAAGGTGAATGGAGGGTGTGGAAAGAAAGATTTTAGACCTGTGGACAACAACAGTGGGATGGGGGCCCTGGGGTGGGGTGGGAACTGGGTGGAGGGGAGTTATTGGTGGGGGGGGGAGGAACATCTGTAATAATCTAACAATAAAGATAAAAAAAGAAACATTTATTTAGTACCAACTATGTACTAAATAAATAGGAACTGTGCTGAGGAGGTGAACAGAACATACTCCTTGACAACAGGAGCCTATATTCCATCACTTTCCTGCTTCTACTTTGAAAAGGGATATTCTGAGAGTGGTCTCTGTCCTAGAAAGATGTTCATGACAGTTTCCTTAGTGGGCAATCTAAGGTTGTCTCTGATATAGTCTCTTTCTTCTCTTGCCTATTTTTTTCTGTCCAACCATTTCTGTGATTGAAATTCTGACCACATAATTGGCCTTGACTTTTAGTATTTATGTCCCGATTCATATTGGTTCAGTTATTTTCATTGTTATTCTTAAAATTTTACTTAGATCATTATTTCAAACAATAAATATGTCCTTAAAATGAACACATGCTATTAAAAATTTAAAATAAAAAGTAGTGCTGGGAAAATTGAAAAGCCACATGCTAAAGAATAACTAGACTGATATTTGACACCATACACAAAAAATTAACTAAAATATGGATCAAAGACCTAAATATAAGATGTGAAACAATTAAAAACATACAAGAAAACATAGGTACGAAACTTATAGACCTGGATCTCAGAGAGGATTTTATTAATTTGACCCCAAAGGCAAGGAAAGTAAAAGAAAATAAATGAATGGGTCTATATCAAACTAAAAAGCTTCTGCATAGTAAAAGAAACTATCAACAAAACGAAAAGTCAGCCAATTGAATGGGAGAATATATTTGTAGACAATACCGCTGGTAAGGAGCGAATATCCAAAATATATAAAGAATTTACACAACTCAACAACAACAAAAACATCAATTAAAAAATAAGCACAGGACCTGAACAGATACTTTTCCCAAAACATACAAATGGCCAACAGAAAAGATGCTTGACTTCACTAGCTATAAGAAAAATGCAAATCAAAATCACAGGGAGGTATCACAGCACACCTTTAGAAAAATCTATTATCAACAAGACAAGAAGTAAGTGTTGGTGAAGTTGTGGAGCAAAAAGAACCCTCTTTCACTGCTGGTAGGAACCACTGGTACAATTACTATGAAAACAGTATAGAAGTTCCTCAAAAAATTAAGTATAGAGCTACACAAGACCTAGCAATACTCCTTCTGGGTATTTCGAAAACATTTATTTGTAAAGATATATGTACTCCTATATTCACTGCAGTATTATAAATGGCAAACAAGACATGGAAGCAGCCCATGTGTCTTTCAATGGATGACTTGATAAAGAAGATAGGGTACACCTCTTGCAATAGGAGAGCCCCAAACTCCAAGTGCCAGAGAGAAAACAGAGAGCGTGTGTGCTCCTTTCCCCGGGAGTTTAAATATTTAGGTTTCACACTCGTGCAGTGGCCCCACCTATTTTGACACTGACTTGTTCCCAGGTATGACTGGTAACACTTTCCCATGTCACTCCGACCTTACTGGGCATACCTTTGTCCAATCCCTTCTTTTCCCCCATCAATCAGCGTGGGATAGACTTGGAGAGGGTCAAATTACAGCTTTCTAGCAAAGCTGTAAAAATGGCATGTCTATATTATCTAGTCTTCCCTTTACTCCTTTTCTGTTAAATAATAACCAGGTTATTACAATGGTATCATTATCATAGAATTTCTTAGTTCAAAGGATCAAAAAATGAACACTAAATTAAAAATACTACTAAATGACATGGTATTTTTTAGATGTATTTGAAATGGTAAAAGAGGTACTTAAACTGCAATAAAATTAGAGAAATTAAAGTAAAAGAATTATCATGAGATCTATCAACAAACATATATTATTTAAAAATAATTGACCACTGATTATTTTCAGTTTTCACTCTGCAACAGTTGGGGAAAACCAAGCCTAACGATACTCATTCAGAAATATTACTCTTAGTTGGATACTAATTTTAAAGAATAATAATTAGATTTAAAGATTCCTATGAACTCTGAACCCCCAGTGAGACATTAATTTCTTTGAAAAGGATTCAGAACACCTTATCCAATCTTTATGTACATCCTTTTAGGGGGAAAGAGGCTGAAATACTTATTTAACATTTCATACTTCATATTTAGTGTAGCTATTTCAAACATTTGCAAATATGCCATATTGCTAAAAACATTTAAAATGTAGAGATCTCCTATAATTTTATTAATAAAATTGTTTTTAAATACTTCTCCTTATACAATGATGAAATGAAAATATGGGTAAAATTCTACCATGTAGGGAATGATTGATTCTGATTGAAGTTTAGAAAAATCTTTAGTAAAAGAGATAGCTTTTGAGGTAGGTCTGAACAAATAAGCCAGATTTCATACAGAGAGAAATTGGGGATAGATACGATCCAAATTAATACAGGCTGTAAAATTTCAACACTAGATAATACAAGTAGATGACAGAGGAGTTAGCTAATTTTGAAAGAAGTGGGAGTAAAATTATTATATTATCTCAAAAGTGTTTTTTTTCTAAAATTTAAAACTTTGCTTTATTTTTGGAATTTTTATAAACAATAATAAAAATATTACATTGTAAAACTCCTATAATGAAATTATTTATTAAATTTTGGAGCTGGCAGCTGTCTTTTTTATCTTACTCTAAAAGGCTATTCTGCAAATTTTCTATGGTCTCTTTTATTACTATTTTTTTGCCAAGACAATCTGTATGCACCATTATCTTTTGAAGAATTTGGTCTCTGAGATTTTTTTAAAATGTTTTTATAGATTTTAGAGAGAGAGGAAGGGAAAGGGAGAGAGAGAAAAACATAAAAGAGAAATAACAATCAACTGCCTCTGGTCCTGGGGATCAAGCCCGCAATCCAGCATGTGCCCTGACTAGGAATCAAACCAGTGACCTATCTGTGCATGGGACCATGCTCAACCAACTGAACCCATGGGGCAGGTCTGAGTTTTTTTTAAAGACTAGAGACTGACTAAAAATTTTGATACTGCATTTGATTGTGCATCTTAAGCCCTCCAAACCAGCTGTGGTGATTTATGTCCACTCACTCAATTTTAATCCACACTGTACACAATTATAAGCACTTCTCAATGACTCCCTGGGTGTAAGAAAATAGTCTGAAAGAGGAGAACGGTGAACAAAAGAAACAAGTGAAGTGGAGTTGCTAACAGTATTAGAGGTCAACTTGAGGTTAGTGCAATGAAATGAAGATGACACCATTCTCACAATTATGTGCTTTTCCCCACCCATAATCACCTGTTTAGGTCCAGGCAGAGTCATCGTAAATGCAACAGAGAGTTTTATTTAATCAGAGTTTGGATTTGGCCAAAGTATATAACCTTGCAATAGTGGGTCAAGGGAACTGAGGCTGTGCACAGCAGATTATAGTGAATGAAATAACTATAATCACTGTTTTACAAATTATGACATCACTGTCCTTGTATTTGTTCATGCCTCAGAATCAACATCAATTTCAGAGGATTTGTGTCTATGCCCCCAAAAACAGAAGTCATCTTTTTACTTTCAAAATAAAATATCTCTTTTTGTAGAAAGTGAGGGAGAAGGTGATGTTAGTATTTTAGAGGAGCACTAAATTTGTTTGTATTCTTTATGTATAGAACCCACACTAATAAATTTTTACCAGTAAAATCTCACATTTTCAATAAAAAATAAAAAGAACCTTACTGTGAAGGACTGTTGGATAAGGGTGTGGACAAATAAAGCAATCCTCCTTTAGGTCAAGATTTGACTATTCTCTAGCAAGCTTCTGGGCCGAGAATGGCAAGCAATCAGTGCTTGAAGTCAATGGAAACCCCAAACCTATTCTTTATTTCACAAAACACAGATATCTTTTAATTTCAAAGCAAATAAACAACTCGCATAAACTGGCCAGACAATGTCACTTTTTATGTTTGAGGACAAAGCTGCTCTAAATGATTTAGTGTAAGGTCATCCCAATGATTAGATCATTGCCAAGGTTTCATTTTGAGTCCCAGCGGCCCCTCATTGGGAATTTCCAGTAATAAGCCATGGCATTTGCTCTCATAGCCAGACAGCTATTGGCTTCAGCTCCCCAAAAGCAACACTAGCCCATCTATTGGCAAAATAAGCCCACAATGAAAAAAGACATGCTTAATCTATCAAATGGTGGGAGGTGGGGGTTGATTTTATTACTCAAAAGCAATGTCAGTTTTCAGATTAAATGTACTAATGTAATAAGAAGCAGGAAAAAGTTTCTAAAAACAGAAGGGACCTATGATCTGTTTTTTAACAGACGACTCTGTTAAGAGAGATGGCTCTAGGGGAGGAGATCAATAGCAACAGGATTAAAGGATGTTTTCTAGCTTGCCTCAAAAAACTTTAACATAGAGTTAGTGTATTTGTCAAAAAGAAAAATGTCTCCTAGAAAAAAATGAAATTATTTCAGAATAAAACATTCAGGTGGTACCTAAAAGTGGTTATTAGATTGACCACTTAAAATTGAACTCACAAGTCACGACAAACACCTAGACAAATACTTTTACTGTTTTTCCATTTGACCTTGAGTAGTTTGTTTTCATGTATGACATGAAGGAAAAATTGCTATTTGGAGTGGGGGAGGGAGAAAAATTACAGCCAACTCCTAACTAGTCTCCCAGATAGACAGCCTTTTTAATTATGCAAAGTATGCCCAAAAGCCCATAAAGGGAGCACTGAGGCAGAGAAGAGTTAAGTGTTTCTGCATATTAAAGTGTTATTATGTCTGTAATTTAACATACCTCAGCATGAGGAGGAAGCTGGTCTTGCAAGGAATGTCAGGCCATAAAACTGAACAAAGCCTTGCCCTGAGGGAGGGCAGGGGGCTGTTGTGCTGGTGCCAGCCAGCTCAGAACCATCCTGGGGGTGGCCTTCCTCCAGGGCCTCGAACGTGGGGGTGGGGCTGAAGGTTATAAAAGCAAAGTCCCAGTGTCACAGCACTCTGATTTGGAAGATTCCTTCCCTGAGTCCTGGTTATTCAGTCTAATAAAGGACTCCTGATTTCTCCATGAGGCGTGCTTGGCATTTCTTTGCTCTTCTGCAACAAGCATAGCCAGTGTGATATTATGTATTACTTAGGCTAAAATACAACCGTGGTGCATTCAGATGTTCCAATCAGGACTTCACAGTGAAGTGGTAGCAGGGAGAAGGGGAAGCAGCTAGAATTTTTTCAAAAAAGCCCCACATTCCAGAAATAACTGCTATAAGCACTTTGGTGACCTCCTTCTCTGATCAACAATAGACATTTTGTTATTTAGCATAATGGTGAAATTTGTAATTATCAGTATAAATGAAATTACAAGTAGACTCTCACCAGTGAAAATAGAACTATTCAAGATTTGTGAATCCACTAAAGTACTTTAGAACAAGGATTAGCAAACTATGACCCACGGGCCAAATCCAACCCACCTCCGTTTTAGTATGACTTATAAGATAAGATTATTTTTTACAGTTTTAAATAATTGAAAAAAATTTTAAAGAATATTTTCTAACGCAAAAAAATATATAAAATTAGATTTTGGTGTCCATAAATAAAGTCTTGTTAAAACACAGCCACAATCATTTATTTATATCTTCTCTATGACAGGGATCAGGAAACATTTTCTGTAAAGGGTAAGATGAAAAATAGTTTATGCTTTTATGGGGTTTACCATCTCTGTCATAAGTACTCACCTCTGTTGTTAAATGCAGATATCTATAGGCAATATAAAATGAATGTATGGCTATGTTCCAACATAACTTGATTTATAAAAGCAGGTGGTGGGCAAGATTTGGCCAACAGGCCATAGTTTGCCAATTCCTGCCCTATGGATGCTTTTATAAAACAGTGGCAGAGCTCAGTAGTTGCAGCAAAGACCATGTGGCCTTCAAAGCCTATAATGTTTTCCATCAGGCCCTATGCAGAAAAAGTTTGTCAACCCAACTGCATAGCATAAATTTTCTTGAGATCAGGAACCTTGTCTTTCTTGTCTGTAACTATATTCCCAAAATTTAGACCAGTTCCTGGCATATAGTAGTTACTCATAATCATTTGTTGAGTGAATGAATAAATGAATGAATGAATGAATGAACGAACGAACAAATACACATAAACTTGCTGTACCTACAAACTCACTATTATATCATGGAACCTATTCATGGAACCTATTCTATTTTGGAAATAGCCTAGTGTTCTGCCCTCTAGTGAGGCCCAAATCTGTCCTTATGTAATTTCCACCCAATATCCCAATTATGTACTCCTTTGCTACTCATAAAAATTAATCTGTCTTCCACCTGCAATTTATTCAAATATTTGAAGATGATTCTCGTGTTCCTTGAAACGTCTTTTTTGACTGAATTATCTAAAGAGTATCTTTAATGCTACATCCTACAGTGTGATTTTTGAGTTCCTTTGAAAACCCATGGCCCCTCATGAAGGTTAGAAATCCACAAATTCCTTGTTTGTTTGTTTTTGTTAAAACAAACAATAATCTAACCATGAGATTAGGAACAAAAGGTCAGCATTGTCAGAATCTGCTGATGTGCTACTTTGTCACTGAAACACATGTGGCAATACAGAACATTATTCTTCTTGAAATTTCCAATCAATGAAATGATTTGCCAAATGTCGAAAACTATTCTTTTTATATGAGAATTTATCACTCACACATTTGAGTTCTACTTATCTCAGTTTTGTTCTTTTCATTCTGACAAAAAAGTTACCTATAGGTCTCTAAACTTTGAAAATATATAAAGTTATTCTTAAATAACTAATTTTATTAAGCAAATTTGCTTCATTGACAAGTCATGCTCAATTAGTAAATGACAACTAGCAATTTCTAGTTACCTTTAATTTTCTCATTGCCTTTTGTACAAGTGCCACTCCTAGAAGAGCGTTGTGCAACACTGTGGTTGCCTTGATTTCAGTTCCAGTCAAGAAACATTCAGCCTATTTTTAGCTGCATTCCAGACCCCATAAACTACATTCAGTGATTTACTTAGCCATTTATGTCATTCTCCCATGACTGAAGGACAATTTTAAACTACTTTGCTCTGTCCTTTTACAGTGAACTGAGACAGATAATAGCATTTATAACATAACGAGATACCTCTAATTTAATTTTGCCGCTAATCCATGTATCTTTTACAGCAGATGGGTCATTGTGCAATATAAATAACCAATACATTGAAAAACCCACCTGGAGAACTAGGTGGAATTGCAGAATGTTTGAATCTAATGACTCCAACTGTCGTCTCTGGGCCTCTAGTCAACATGGATTCTAATGGGAGCCTTGAGTTCGGCTCTGCTTCCAGGACAGGATGCTCTAGTGTTCTGTAGGTTCTCTTTCTGTACTTGAAGACAAGCAAGAAAGTGGAGGGAGTCTACTCCAAATGCCTCTAATCTTGGAAACTTACTAACCAGAAGTCAACTGTAATAGGCTGCTCAGCTAACAATTATGTTTCACTTCCCTCATTTAAAAACACTTTTCAAATACACTAGAAAATCAAATTGCAAATGAAGGATTCAGAAGTAATCAAGACCAGTAGTAAGCATGGAGTGGTGGAAAGAGTGCAAATATTAGATCAGGAAGCACCTGGAGCTAACCCCACCTCTGCATTTGCCATCTGTGATAATGGGAAAGTTTCTGCATACCTTTGGGTTTCAGCTGCTTCATCTGTGATGTGGGATCAACCACCTTACAGGGTAAACTGTGAAGATATTGCAATGTAAACGTGTAAGACATCTGACTTACACAAAACAAATGTCAATTCCTTTCATTGCCAACAAATGTAGAATGACCTTCTTCTCTGGGTTCTACAGAAAACAAAAATAAGAAGAGAGGGGTTCCTAGGAGCTAGGACTTTCAATGCGAACATCCTGTTCAAAGGGCAGCATCTGATAAGCTATTTCAAGTACTAAATATATGGCTATTAGTTCCTTCTTAAAGTTGTGTGATAGTGTTTGTTACTGTTTTGTGGAGTAGAGTTGACAAATAGGTGCTCATTAAGTTGATCATTTATTTTCAATTACTTAATAGAAGACTGTAACTGCTTTTACAGTAGTGATTTTTAATGGGGCATTTGGTTATCATAACTGGGGATTGTGGGAAGGTGCTCCTGGCATCTAGTGGGTAGAGGCCAGGGATGCTACTACAGATTTTACATGCACAAGATTACACCTCCCTCCTCTTCTTTTCCCTCTCCTCCTCTCCCCCACAACAAAGAATTATAGAGCCTGAAACATCAATAGACCTGATGTCGAGAAACACTTTCTCTACAGGCTAAATAATTGCAATTATCTTTACATTTCTTCATGTATACACAGAGATAGCTCATACCAAACATTCATAGAAAAACTAATACCCACCCTTCTCAAAACTATCCCAAAACACTGAGGAGGAGGAAGGCTCCCAAACTCATTTTATAAGGCCAGCATTACCCTGATACCAAAACAAGCAAAGACATTCCAAAAAAAGAAAAGTATTGGAAAATATCCCTGCTGGACACAGATGCAAAAATCCTCAACAAAATATTAGCAAACTGAATTCAGCAACATGTTCAAAAGAGCATACACCAGGATCAAGTGGAATTTATTCCTGGGATGCAAGGTTCCATATCCATAAAACCATTAACATGATATACCACATAAGCAAAATGGAGGATGGAAATTATATGATCATATCAATAAATGCAGAAAAAGCATATGACAAAATCCAATACCCATTAATAATAAAAATTCTCAGCAAAATGGGAACAGGGGGGAACATACCTCAACAATCCCATTTGCAAATGCATTAAAAAATAATAGAAGTCTAGAAATAAATTTAAACAAGCAGGTTAAAGACATTTCAAAAACAGTAAGATATTGAAGGAAGAAATTTTTAAAAATATAAATAAATAGAAGGATATATCATGCTCATGAGTAGGGAGAACTAACATTGTTAAAATATCTATACAAACCAAAGCAATCTTCAGGCTCAATGCAATACCTATCAAAATACTAATGGCACTTTTCACAGAACAAGAACAAATTTACATAGAGCATAAAAGACGCCAAATAGTCAAAACAATCTTAAGAAAAAGTAACAAAATTAGAGGTGTCATGCTACTGGTATCAATCTATATTACAAGGCTATAGTGATCAAAACAGCATGGTGCTGGCATAAAAAGACACATCAACCAATGAAACAGAATAGAGAGCCCAGAAATAAACCCACATGAATATGGTCAACTCATCTATTACAAAACAGGCAAATGAGGTAAAAACAGTCTCTTCAATAAATGGTGTTGAAAAAACTGGACAGACCAGCAGCAGCATCACCTAGGAACATGTTAGAAATGCATATTTCCAAGACTATTTCCGGCAAACTGAATCAGAAACCGTGGGTGGCACCAGCAGTCTGTTTTTAAAAAGCCCTTCAAGTAATCTTTGTTGGATATGGTATGGTATGGTATGGTATGGTATGGTATGGTATGGTATGGTATGGTAATGTTGTTGTGGCCCTAAAAGAAGAGAACGAGGTTTAGATGTTCCTTAAACTCGCAGGCTCTAGAGAGAGTCCCCTCATACTATGCAGGGCCACAGGTGGAAACACTAGGTGGTCAGGAGACAGAAGACAGAAGTGAGAGGAAGGTTTAAGGTAGGGCCTTTACAGGGGTTTCCAGGGAAAGTCAAGATAGTGCAGAGCCAACAGTGTAGGATTGGCTAGTTTGAATAATGCTGGTGGGCTTTGAGCTGAAGTTGTGGTCTCTAGTCACCTGGTACCTGGCCCTGGGATATTTGGGACAGGGGAAATACTGGCTTGGTGTGTGAGAATTAGATAAGGAGGTAGTTAGGGGCAAAAAGTCTGACTTGGTTGGTTTGCACATGAAGTTATTATTAGGCATTAGCTGGCTCTGGGAATGTCAGTCTCTCCCCAGCCAGAAAGGCTTTTACATAGAACTTAAAAATTTGGGGGAAGTGAAATTCACTTGAAGGCAGAGATCAAGCTATCAAAACATCATAATACATCAAAACATCATAATACAAAGAAAACTGAAAATACATTTAATTTATAATATGTTCTGGTGTGTGCTAAAGTTTTAAAATTACTTCTCTGAAGCAGAAGTTATCAACCCTGGCTTATATTGAAATGATTTGGGGAGCTTTTTGAAAATATCAGCACCTGTGCCTTACCCCAGATATTTTTCAATAAACATATTGCCAAGGATTCTATCAAGGTTCATACTTGGTGCTCTGAATAAAACTGAGTGTGGTTGACAAAGTATTACAGATTCAATCTAGTGTTTCTCAGCCCTGATTTATTAGGGAGAAAAAGAAAAGAATCCTGCATCAACCTAATTTAGTTAAGGAGGTTGTGAGGGATTATATTTTTTTCAGTGCTTCTCACATGATTCTAACATGCAGCCAGGGAAAGGAAAGTACTGGTCAAGTTTAACGGTCATTTTATAGACAAGAAGTATGAGGTCTAGAGATTAAGTGGTTTATTTAAATTTATAAGAAAGACCTCCAGGATATAGGGATCGGAACTCCCAACTCCTAACTCCTAACCCAATGCTCTTTCTCCACATATTAGTGCATCTCTCCATTGTCCTCTGTGCACACATAGCTTGGTCTCTGCCTTCAAGTGAATTTCACTTCCCCCAAATTTTTAAGGTCTCTAAGAAATCTGACCCTTGTCCTCCAAGGGCCTAAGCACTTTGATCAGAAAATTTTTAGGTTAAAATATATGACTCATGCCTTTTTAAAGAATAAATATGGATTTGGCAGAATGTATTTTCCAAAATACCTCCCATGCCACATATTCTTTTACTAGAGGCCCAGTGCATGAACATTCATGCACTGGAGGGAGGGTCACTCAGCCTGGTCTGCTCCCTCTCACAGTCGGGAGAGCTCAAAGGTGGGAGGCGAGCCAGTGATTAGGGGAAGGCGATGCCCCCATCACACCTCTGCTGCTGCCACTGCCTGCAGCACAAGCCTCAGCCAGCCATGGTTACCTGAGCCTCAGATGGCCCTGGGAAGCTGGACAACTGCCATTTGAGACTTGCCTGTGCCTTGAGCCAGCCTTGGGCAGCTGGGGGACTGAAGGGATTGGGGGATTCCAGAGGCAGGCACACAGCAAGGCCTTGCTGCATACCTACTGCCCCAGCAGGGCTGAGGGGACTGGGCACCGCCATCTTGTGGCTGTGGATGCCACCATCTTTGTGACAGCATGAGGATCAATTAGCATATTCCCTCTTTATTAGATAGGATAAGGTGACCAACCATGTCATGCCTCCATCAAAAGATCATGTCTAATTATCTCTAATTATTCTTCTCTGGAATCTGGGTTGGATTTGGTGAGTTGTTTGACCAATGGACCATGGTGGGTGTAACATTCTTGAACACCCAAGGCTAGTTCATTAAAAAGCCTTGGAGCTTCTGCATGGGCTTCATGAAATGCTTGGTCTTGAGACACTTCCCTCTTGAGTTCCAGACGTCATGCAGGGAGAAGCCTGCAAGCTACATGAAGAGGCTATGATCGACACTCTATTCTACAACCTCAGCTGAGCTCCAAGCTAACAACTAGCATCAGTCTTCTCAACCATGGGAGGGGGCCATCAGAGCCCAGAAGTCTTCTGATCACTGCAGCCCCAGCTGAAATCTGAATGTAACTGTATGTAAAACTTCAAGCAAAAGCAATCCATTCTATCTACAGAACCAAGAGAGAGAATAGCCCCTAGCTTTTGAGGTGGTTTGTTGAGCAGCAAAAAATACCTAGAAAAACAGAATACAAGTGGAAAAAAGTATGTTATTAGTGAGTTAAAAGTATATAAAAGTTAATTGATATCATGAGCACAAATCTAATCTAATAAAAGAGTAATATGCTAATTGTGTCACTCCTCTACATCCCGAGCCATGCCCACCAGCCAATCAGAGCAACTATATGCAAATTAACCCAACCAAGATGGCGGCAGGCAGCCACAGAGCTAGAGCAAACAGGAAGGTTCGTTGCCCCAGCGATGGAGGAAGCTGCCAGCTTAGGCAGGCCGTGGCCTCTGCTCAAGGCAACAAAGTTTCAATTATAGAAGCTAAACCCCAGATACCTGCTTCCAGCCAGCCTCATTGGAAGCTTGGGTCGCTGGGGACTGTGGGCAGCCTGCAAACAGCCATCAGCCCCTCACCCAGACTGGCCAGGCACCCCAGGGGGGACCCTCACCCTGAAGGGGAGGTGGCCAGCCTAAAAACGGTCCTCAGCTCCTCACCCAGACTGGCCAGGAACCCCAGCAGGACCCCACCCTGATGCGGGACACCCTTTAGGGCAAACCAACCGGCCCCACGCATGCACCAGGCTTCTATCCTATATAATAAAAGGGTAATATGCAAATTGACCCTAACAGCAGAATGACTGGTAAGTATGACACACACTGACCACCAGGGGGCAGATGCTCAATGCAGGAGCTGCCCCTGGTGGTCAGTGCACTCCCACAGGGGGAGCTCTGCTCAGTCACAAGCCAGGCTGCCAGCTGCCAGTACAGCAGTGGTGATGGGAGCCTCTCCTGCCTCCTCAGCAGCACTAAGGATGTCCAACTACAGTTTAGGCGTATTCCTGGCTGGCAAGTGGACATCCCCCGAGGGCTCCTGGGCTGCCAGAGGGATGTCTGACTGCCAGCTTAGGCCCGATAGCCCGGGAAGCGGGCCTAAGCCAGCAGGTGGACATCCCCCCAGGGATGTGCACCGGGCCTCTAGTATATATAAAAATGTCAGAACAGGAGTATATTACCTCCTTAGAGAGTCAAAGAGATATAATCATTACACTTTTCAAGTAATGTTTGGAAGTACAAAAATATATAAATTTATCTGTAATATAGTTTTGCTAACAGTAAATTTTCTGAAATTACAAAAAACAAATAATGGAAATTTAAAGATTAAAGAAATGTTAAGAATAAGGTTGAGCATCTTCCCATGTTCCCAGAGTTTACCAGTTCGATTTCTAGTCAGGTCACCTGCCTCGGTTGCAGGATAGGCTTGATCCCCAGTAGAGGGCATGCAGAAGGCAGCCAATCTATGTTTCTCAATGATGTTTCTCTCTCCCTCTCCCTACCTTTCTCTAAAATCAATAAAAACATATTTTTAAAATAATAATAAGGTTGAAAAATAAAATATTTTCTGAGTGAAATTAAAATTAAACAAATTAATAATTTCTATTCCTTCTTACTTCAGAATCTTGGGCATGAATCTTTATTGTGACCAGATAATTAGTGAAGACTGTTTTGCCCCTTTGGCAGTGATCTCTAGAGAGCAGTTTCTAAATGGACAGGTAAACAAGAGCATTTCCAAATGTCAGTTCTTTGCTTGACTGGATAAATCTGGCACAATATCAGAAACTCAAGCTGTGACCCCTCCTTTTCATATTTAGTATTTTTTCAACAAAAATAATGATTTTGAAATTGAATTTGGATGACAATTACTTTTGAATCAAAACACAAAAAAGAATATTGCAGTTTATTCTTGCCCCAATTTTTATTATAATACACTGATTCTACAGTGTTTCTCACCATCAAAATATCTTTGTATTGACATCAGAGCTGACACACAGAGCGCGGGTGAATGTAGTTTCAAGGCACACTTTTGTGGCCCAACTTCCCTCCTTCACTGCTTGAATAATCTCTTTTGCTAGCCTCTGGCTAATTGAGTTTAGGTGGTTAAGTACAGTCACAATAACACTAAGGTCAAGAGTTGATTCTCTGGGCATGTACCTGTCACCTTTTGCTTGCCCCCTTTGGTGGCTACACTTGAAATATCTTGTAGACATAGACTATTTACTAGGAGTTTGCAAAGTAGGAAAGACCATGAATAAGGGAAAAGCAATTTCCTTAGAAATAACTATTAGCTGTTTCTTCATTAAGAAATGAATCAAAGCACTGGTCCAGGTATAAAAGTTATACAGCACACCCGCTACCACTCTCCCTCCTATATGTTAGGAATCACTAATAGATGGTGGCTTTCCTTCTCTCTGAAGCCAGGCACAGCCTCAGAATTCTTCTCAACACAATTACCCAGACTACCACCACTTTTGTTATCCTTGTACTTCCCATCTTGATGGTGTGTCAAGAAAATCACCTCTTGTCTGGCCAATGTAGTTCAGTTGGTTGAGTGTCATCCCATGCACCAGGAGGTCATTGGTTCAATTCCCAGTCAGGACAGATATCTGGATTGTATGTTTGATCCCCACTGGGTGGTGTGCAGGAGACAGCTGATTGATGTTTCTCTCTCATTGATGTTGATCTCTCTCTTTCCCTCTCCCTCCTCTCTCTGAAATCAATAAAAACATATTTTTAAAAAATGAAAGAAAATCATCTCTCAATATAACTAGCTTTATCTTTATTACTAGCTTTCTAAATCTGATGGGCAGAAGGAACAAAGAATCCACCTACTGGCTGTACACTGCATTAGATATTTTATAGAAAGTATTTTTATTTTGCACAATAGTTAATTTTCCCTTTAAAAATTGAAAATACTCATGGTATCAAATATTGTGTGATCTGGATCTTATGGTGGTAGTTAAGATAAAAAAGTCACTACTCATAATGAACAGAAGGGTCCCTAATTTTCATATGTATTTTTCAAATCATGAATAAAAGATTATTAAAGAATTTTCATTAAAAACTAAATGTTACTTCTTAGATACATCAATTAACTGGCATTGAACCATCTAGAACTTCCATGGCAATAGTCTGGGATGATTTCTTAATCCACATAGAACCTATTCAGAGGACATCACGGATCTAGCAGTAGGGTCAGCCCATGACCCCAGATTAGTAAACAAGTACCTTTAAAGTGGATCTGGGCAAAAAAATCAATGCAGGGCAAAAAGCAGCAATACTTTTTCTGTTGTTATTTTCCAGGTACTCTGCTAGTCATTGTGGAGAATGTGAGATAATAAAGTGAGCCCTCTCCTGCAGAAGTTTGTAACAAATTGAGGGAATCATGCCTTGAAAAGTGAAACAACTGTCTAAGGAGGCATGGTGTTAAATTAATGATTGGTTCAAGTCAAGAAGCCTCAATTATTGTTCACAAAGGAATAGATTTTTACCTTCCAACCATCTCGAGAGAAGCAAAGAGTGATGAAAAGAATTCTGGTACTGGTGACCTACAAGGCCAACTTGTTTTCAAATCCAGAACCTGTCAACTAGCTATGTGGACTTAGGTAAGCACAAGGCCACTGAACATCTCTAAGCATTGGTTTCCTCACCTGTAAAATAGGGATAATGATACAAATACTCATCTCATATGTGAAGATGACATAATATATAGAAAGAGCTTAGCATGATGTCTGTCATGGAGTAGGTACTCAAAAAAAGTTACTTTATTATCATACTAGAGGCCCGATGCATGAAATTCATGCAAGGGCCTTGGCTCTTGCAACCCCAGATAGCCCTTGCAGCCCTTCACAGCCTCGGCTGGCCCTCACAGCCCCAGCTTCATCTGGAAGGTCATCCAGAAGTTCGGAAGTTCATTCAGCTCTTCGGTCTAATTAGCATATTAGCTCTTTATTATACAGGATGGTCATTGTATTGCTAAGTACTCCAGAAACCTACAGAAGTTCAAATGAGAAGGTCACAGAAAATGGTACCCTTACAATTTTAACCGATCTGAAAGTAGGTTCCCCAGACACTGGACCTCTCCAATGTTTGTTAATCCTATATGGATAGTCAATTCCATAATTTCAGACCAAAAAAAAAAAAAAAATAAGAAAGAAACCTAATATGAGCTGAGGTGATCAAGAATGGCTTTATGCTAGAAGTAGTACATGCTTCCATTGTGCTTTGACTAATGTGTAGACATTGGTTAGGTGGAGAAGAAAATACAAGCAAGAATACCTTGGGGCAGAATGTGTCTGGGAAACAATGAGTAAAGAAGCTGATTAGAGTGGACAGCATTGGGGAAGCATATCACAGCAGGCCCTGGATGAGCAGCTCTACAAAGTGGAGACTGATCCAGTCATTCCCTGTCGTGAACCCTCTATTTCAGACAAGTTGGATTGTACATTTCCCCTCACGCATAGCCATTTAGAATATGTGGCTCTAGTAGATTTGTAAAAAAATAAAAGATTTATAGGGTTAACACTTCCCATTATTCTCTACCCAAGAGTGTTATGCATTTGGATCAGACATGATTTCTTTAAAAGAATGTGAGAAGAAAATGTCCATATCTTTTAAGTCTGATAATACTTGAAATATTTTCCTTCACATGCATTGTGAAGGAAAACAAGACTCCACAACTTCATTTTATTTTTGTAGTTCATATATATTCTTCTGACTGAATCTGCTCACTGCATTCTCTCCTAAAAGCCCATTCAGAGGGCTTCACCAGTTTGATACTAGTTAGTTCGTTACTGCACAAATAGTGATTATTTATAGTTGAGTAAGCTAATACTCTGAAAGCTTAGGTTGCTTTTTCAATACCTAGTATATATAGACCCTGTACACAGGGCTTGGATCTATTTTTGTTCTAATCCAAAATCTGTGCTTTTTCCACTGGAACACACTGCCTCCTCTCCAGGTACTGAAAGTCAAACAGGTGATTAAACATGATTCTAAAAATATTAAGGAGTTACCCTAGCTGGTTTGGCTCAGTGGATAAAGCTTCAGCCTGCAGACTGAAGGGTCCTGGGTTTGATTCTGGTCAAGGGCACATGCCCAGGTTGCAAGCTTGATCCCCAGTAGGGGGCATTCAGGAGGTAGCCGATCAATAATTCTCTCTCATCATTGATGTTTCTATCTCTCTCTCCCTCTCCCTTCCTCTCTGAAATAAAAAAAAAAAATGTCTTTTTAAAAAATTAAGGAGTCAATAAAGTTCTAACATTAAAAAGTGGCATGTAGAAATCAGTGTTCTAAGAAAACTTCAGAATTACTTTCCAATATTAAGGAAAAAAATATTTTGTAGAAGAAAAGAGAATAAACAGATACCAGTTAACATTTTTGCAATAATCCAGGTATCTATACTAATAAAAGGGTAATATGCTAATTAGACCAGACATCTTCCAGATGACCTTCCAGACGTCCTTCTGGACAAAGCCATGGTGGCGGGGCTGAGGCAGTTAGGGGCAATCGGGCAGCAGGGGAGAGCAGTTAGGGGCATCAGGCCAGCAGGCAGGTGAGTGGTTAAGAGTCAGCAGTCCCAGATTGCGAGAGGGATGTCTGAGGGGTTCCGGACTGCAGAGGGTGCAGGCCAGGCTGAGGAAACAACCCCCTCCCCATGCACAAATTTCATGCACCGGGCCTCTAGTCCTATAAATAAACGCCTAATGTGCTAAGTATCCAACTGTTTGTTCAACCATTTGACCAGCTGCTATGATGCACACTAACCATCAGGGGGCAAATGCTCCAACTGGTAGGTTAGCTTGCTGCTGGGGTCTGGTTGATTGGGACTGGGTGAGATGGGTCAGACACGCCCTGGAGCCCTCCCTTGATCTCTCCCCACCCCAATCGTGCACAGGTGGGATCCCTTGGTGTGGTATGCGCCCTCTCACAATCTGGGACCCCTCAGGGGATGTTGGAAAGCCGGTTTTAGCCCATTCCCCACAGGCCTGGCTGAGGGACTCCACCAGTGCACCGGGCCTCTAGTAATGTAACAAGCTCATAGCCATCTTCTATAATAAAAGCAAAACATGCAAATGTGACCATCACCACCAGCCAATCAGAGTGGCTATATGCAAATTAACCCAGCCAAGATGGAGGCCAACAGCCAATCAGAGCGGCTGTATGCAAATTAACCCAGCCAAGATGGAGGCCAACAGCCACGGAACTTGAGCAAACCTAAGGGTTCTGTTGCAACTGCCTGCC
>PVJC01008761.1:0-47621 GCA_004026665.1 Murina feae | reverse complement strand
ATGGTTGGGGGGGAGTTGGGAGATCAACTGAAGGACTTGCATGCATCCATAGGAGCATAATCAGTGGACACGGGAAACTGGGGGTTAGGGAGGAAGGGGGGGAAGGGCAAGGGAAAAAATGGAGATCTATCTATCATCTGTTGTAATACTTATCTATCACTTGTAGTAATACTTTAAGCAATGAAATAAAAAAAAAAAATAATGCTTCCCAACAAAAAAAAAAAAATGTATGCATTCAACAAAAATTTTCTCAACCATGTTCATATTCCTGGCACTATACCAAACCCTCTGAGAACAAATGTGAATATGCCAGACATGCTTTCTGCCTTTATAGAGTTTGGAAACTACTGCTATTACTTTATTCCTAGAAATATAATGACTGTGTGTCATTTTTATGGTAGCTGGATTTACCTCGTATTAAGTAATAAGATTTCATAATATCTCATTTTTACCATTTCAAAAACACACACAAAAAATATAGGAAATTTTAAGCATGGCAATAACCTAAGGTATACACTACTCATGAAATAATGATCAAGACATTATAAATTTTATAGAATTTGTAATCACTACATTTATGATATAATTCAATGATAAGATGATAATTCTGTTTATATAACCATACTTCCTCAAAATCAGGGGTTGTATCTGTTGGAAAATCTTTAGAGAGACCAACCCTCACCCAGAGGTTCAAGATTTTTTTTGTTTCCAAGAATGTAATGATATCATATAAATAAGTGGAGGAGGAAAGGCATCTCTTCCACTCCCCTATAAAAGTATGAATTTTTTAACCACCTGATATTGCTCCCATTTAGATAATGATACTATGTAAATTAAGTATAAGGGAACTTTGAGTAATTCAAAAAAATCCCAGAAAGCAGGTTTTTATTGTGAGATTAATTTTGTATTACAGACATAATAAAATTTATAGTTTAGTTATTTTAATACCTAATCAATAAATTCAAAAATGCCCTGGAAACTGCTTGGTATTCCACTAACTTTTAGTTTAGCTCAACCTTTTGATTCACCATTACTAAGTCAGTAAAGAATTCTGCTGGTTGTCAAGGAAACTATAATATAGAGAGGACTGAAAATGGTGATAATATCATTTTCCATAACCCTGTAAACAAGAGATAAACTAAATAGAGGAAGCACAAATGTATTCACTACCCCATTGGAGAAAATAGGTTTGAAATGACCCTACAAAGAGGTTCTTCAAAAAATGAGACATGTTTTACAGTAGGAAAAAGAGAAAATCCAGAATCTGAAGGATTCTTTAGAGGTACTGGGGTAAAAGAGGAAATAAATGGAATATGAAAGTATAGCATACATTTATTACAAATGCAGGAGATATCTTTTCCTTATCTAACTTAAAAATTGGAATCACAGCCTGTAATTCTGCCCATATTACTACACCTTCTTTATACCATGAGACAATTTCATTCAATAATGCAACTTTCAGGGAGGTTTAATGAAAACAAAATCTCAGCAGTAGCATTTTCATATTTCATCAAATGGTCCTAGAAATACCCAGAGCTATCACTTTATTAAAATTCTTGAATTAACTTAAATGTGTAAAAGTTCAGTTTCTTATTTTCCCATTTTGAAGTTATAAAATGGCAAGGGCAGGGGGGAGGGAGAGAAGGGGGCATCTTTAACCAAAAGATAGAGGAGGAGGAGGAGAGGATGGCAAAAACAAGTGTTGGCAATTAATAGTATATTGGAATTTTAGCATGGTTCATTCTGATCATTTAAAAATGCAAGTAAGGAGAACCAAGATGGCAGCATTAGGCATACACCTGAATGCGCAGCCTCCAACAACCACATTAAAAAATACAACTAGAAAACTAAACAGCCATTCTCCAGAACCAAGGGAGTGAAAGCTTTACAACTAGAAGGCAAGAGGAGTGCATTGGGACTAAGTAGAAGTTCCCGGTGCCAAAACAGAGAGGTACGGACTTGTGCAAAACAGTGGTGTTGCGGGCAAATGGTGGTGGCAGTTACACCTGGGTCCATGGCTTGGAAGGGGTTTACAAGCTCTGGGGTTGCACTGAACGTGTTGAGGGCAGTCTGGCATAGGGGCGAAAGGTGAGTGGCTTCTAGCAGAGCTGTTTACAGTGATCACTGATGCAGAGATCCAAGACTCAGGGACTCAGGGGTGCCCAGATGCCAGGATGTGGAGATGTCAAAACGGGGAAAAGCCACGGAGATGGCTGAGGGGCAGCCATGGCAAGTTGCTCCGCTCCGGTGATTCTGAGACCCAGCCTCACCCAATTTACAACCCCACCCAAGCTGTGCACCTATCTGCCTGCAGCTAACCTAACAGATTGCAGCTGGAACAGAACTCCAAATTCCAAACCCCAAACAATGAGGAGAAAGGCCTGGAGGTCATTTCCTTTCAGTGACACCAATAGCAATCAAGACTTAACTGCAACAAGACTGTCCACCCAGCCCTCAAATGCATACATCAAGAGTGTCCACCCCAGGTGATTGGGGAGGCTGAATCATTGGGCCCTATAGGACACCTAGCACAGAAAGCCACTCTATCAACACAGGGAAGCAGCCAAAATGCATAGACAAAGAAACAGTTCACAAATGACAGAAATGGAGGAAAGCAAATGACTGGATATAGAGTTCAAAACCACAGTTATAAAGCTACTCGAGAATCTTCTACAAACCTCCAAGGAACTAAATGAGACTTCAAGGATCTTAATGAGAATACCAAAAAAATGGAAAAGGACCAATCAGAAATTACACATACACTGACTGAAATAAAAAATAATATGCAGAGATCCAACAGCAGACTAGAGGATTGCAAGAATCAAGTCAAAGATATGAAATACGAAAAAGCAAAAAACACCCAATCAGAAAATCAAAAAGAAAAAAGAATCCAAAAATACAAAGATAATGTAAGGAGTCTCTGGGACAACTTCAAGTGTACCAACATCAGAATTACAGGGGTGCCGGAAGAAGAAAGAGAGCAAGATACTGAAAGCCTATTTGAAGAAATAATGACAGAAAACTTCCCCCACCTGGTGAAAGAAGTGGACTTACAAGTCCAGGAAGCACAGAGAAGCCCAAACAAAAGGAATCCAAGGAGGACCACACCAAGACACATCATAATTAAAATGCCAAGGGCAAAAGACAAAGAGAGAATCTTAAAAGAAGCAAGAGAAAAGCAGTTGGTTACCTACAAGGGAGTACCCATACAACTGTCAACTGATTCCTCAACAGAAACCATGCAGGCCAGAAGGGAGTGGCAAGAAATATTCCAAGTGATGAATAGCAAGAACCTACAACTAAGATTACTCTATCCAGCAAAGCTATCATGTAAAATTGATGGTCAGATAAAGAGCTTCACAGAGAAGAAAAAGCTAAAGGAGTACATCACCACCAAACCAGGATTATTTGAAATGCTGAAGAGCATTCTTTAAGAAGAGGAAGAAGAAGAAAAAAATAAAAATTATGAACAACAAAGTGACAACAAATACATATCTATCAACCAGTGGATATAACAATTAAATCAATAGAAATATCTGATAAACAGAATATAATGGTGAATAGAATAGAAGTAAGGGCATAGACAGGGAATGGGCTGACAATTCTCAGAGGGGAGGAGGTATGAGGGGTATGGGAAGAGACTGGACAAAAATCTTACATCTATGAATGAATACAGTGCTGGGGGTAAGGGCGCAGGGTGCAGGGGGAACCAGGTGGAGGGAAAGTTGGAGATTAAAAAAAAGGAACATCTGTAATAATTTGAATAATAAAGATTTATTTAAATAAATAAATAAAATGCAAGTAAAAGCTCAGAGTAGAAATGGGACAGGAAAAAGTAAATATGCAAAATATTGTAGAAAAGAAAGAAACCAAAATCAAGTTTTGATTATTTGACAAATGAGATCCAAATGGATCCCACTTAGATAGCTGTTGTAACAACAGTTGTCTGTAAGATATAATTTAGCTTTCAATTATATTCAGCTAAACACATTATTACATACATTTTCCATGGTTCTGTTTCACATTGCTAATATCCATCTCAATAAACACTACTAAAACTAAGGCCCTTGCTGCATATTTTTCCCAAGCTTCCCAGCCTCTTCCTTCACAAGTAGCCAGCAGAGAATTGATAAATGCTCCCAAAATAGAAGTAAAATAGACAGGAATGGGTGTAATATTCTTCAAGAGAGAATAGGGAGGTACAATTTGGGTCTTGAATTTTTTGCTTGTTCTAATAGAGTGATGGGACTCAGGACACACTTTCCCCAAGCCTGGCAGCTTGCAATATTGAACGTTTTAAGCTGAAGGAGTTTGAGAAAACAGGAGAAGCAGGAAGGCCAATCTTACCTACCACCACTACCACCACCACCACCACCACCGCCACCACTGCCATCACCACATTCCCCTGTGACTACCTTTCAGGAACAGGTTACAAAACCTTATTTTGAGAGAGATGCTCCCTACACCCAGAGAAAAGGAGCACCCTTATCTCAGCAGACAAAGCAATACCATGGAGGATATGAACAGACTGTGCTAAATTTTTTCCAACTTAGTACACTTACCTCATATTTTTTGACCTTTTATAACTCTATTAACTGTCCACTCTTTATCAAATCTAACATAAAAATACTCAGCTTTAACTGTTTTTTTCATGCTCGATGCATGAAAATTCATGCAAGAGTAGACCTCCCTTCCCCCAGCTGCCGGCACTGGCTTCCCTCTGGTACCCAGGATCCAGGCTTCCCTCCTCTGGCCAATGGCAGGCACCTGGGACCTGGGCTGGCTTCCCTCTGGCCCTGGCTTCATCAGGAAGGATGTCCAGAAGATGTCTGGTCTAATTAGCATATTACCCTTTTATTATTATAGATGTTTAGGCTTTTCTCCTGTTAGTATATCTTTGTCAGTTTATTTTCAAGACTCACCCAGAGACCCTAAGAGGATCAAGGAAAACGCAGCCATGTCACATGAGAATTATCTAATCTAATAAAAGAGTAATATGCAAATTAACTGTCTCTCCAGGACAACTAAGCCACGCCTACCAGCAAAGCCATGCCCACCAGCCAATTAGAGTGGCTGTATGCAAATTAACCCAGCCAAGATGGTGGCCGAGAGCCATGGAGCTAAACAGCAGGCTTCTGTTGCAACTGCCTGCCTAAGCTGGCTGGGCCTCTGTTCACGGTAACAATGTTTCAATTATAGAAGCCACGGAGCTGAAACAAACAGGAGGCTTCTTTACCTGCCTAGGCCTCGGCTCAAAGCAACAGTGTTTCAATTATAGAAGATAAATAAACCCCAGAAACATGATTCCAGCCAGCCTCACTGGGACGTTGGTTCAATGTTAGCTGTGGACAGCCTGAAAGTCTGAAAATGGCCCTCAGCCCCTCACCCAGGCTGGCCATACCCCCATGGGGTGAGGGTCCCAGCTGGGGGTGCGGGGGGCTTGGAAAGCCTGCAAACAACCATCAGCCCCTCACCCAGGCTGTCCAGGTACACCAGCAGGTGGGCATCCCCCAAGGGGTCCCAGACTTCGAGAGGTCACAGGCCAGGCTGAGGGACCCCCCTGAGTGCACAAATTTTTGTGCACTGGACCCCTAGTATTACATAAATGTTTAGGCTTTTCACCTGTTAGTCTATCTTTGTCAATTTATTTTTAAGACTCAGCCAGAGACCTTAAGAGGATCAAGGAAAGCATTCATTCTCCTCTCCTACAAGATTTTCCTGTCTTCCAAAATTGACTTTTAAAGTGTCCTTCTCATTGAATGCTTCTCATTTAAAACTAGAATCCTCTTAAAGGTCATTAACAGAGTTATCAAGAAAGTTTAAAGATTTAAAAGGAAAATTTAAATTTATTTAGGTTACTTGGAATTCCTTTGATAGATTTTCTTTAAAAGAAGAAAGCAAAGGGAAGTGGAATGATGCAATGTGCATAGACTTTCTCTAGACTAAAAATGGCCCTTTGCAAAGTCTGATGTCCCACATATTTTCTTAACAACCAGTCTAAATTGCTATGTGAAAATGACAGTGGAGCCACTCCTCGGCTGCCTTGTTTCCTCAATACCCACCTGTATGCTCCACATCTCAGCACTCGCCACAGCTCAGTCTCACTGGTGGTCATACCTGCTGGATGAGCACGAAAGAGAAGGACTCCGTTGAAATTATGATGAATTTCATGCCCAGATGCCATTATGGGATTTTGGGACTGGAACAAGCAATGTTCCCCTGGGCAGGATGATTCCTGGGCTCTTTGTCCTTCGGAATCAAAAATGAATCCACGGATGGAAGATGATATAACAAAGGTGGAAATTTATTGAAGAACAAGTACAGACTCCCATATGGGGAAAGGGAAAGAATCTCACAGCTCATATTCCCATGTGGGGCAGGAGGAAAAGCCCCACCGAGTTCCTCCTCCCACGGTTTATAAAGGCTGCAAGTCCCTGTGTTCTGATATCCCCTCTGACTGGTCAATATTACCTTTGATTTGGTCACTATAGCAGCTCCTGAGCTCAAAGGTCAACATCACATGGAACATGTGAGGCCCTCCTCCCTCATTGTTCTCCCATTCCCTCTGGGCTTTCTTCCTCATTCTTTATTTTGTAAATATAGACCTTTTGGCTACTCCCAGTTCCCTTGTCTTACGGAAATGCAACTGCTGCTGCTCCCTTGTCTTATGGAGATGTAACTACTCCCAGTCTCTCTTGTTTTATGGAAATGTAACCTCTCCCAGCTCCATAGCCCTGTGTTTTTCCATGGGGCCCTTTAATTTCTAAAATTTCCTAAACCTGCTTATTTCTATTTTATCCCATATTCTTATTTTACCCCAAAAACTCCTTTCAGTACTAAATTATTTTTTTCAGTTTTGTATAGTTTCAATGTTTTTATATAAAAAAGGAGAGTAATTATAAATCTAATAGTGATAATAATCAAAACATCTGTATATTGCTCACTATTTATAAATTAATTTTACAGACATTTTCTCTTCTGATCATCATATAGATGACAGTAATTGGCAGTATAGAAACCTAGGTTACTAGATAGCAATGTAGAAGGATAATGAAACCAAGGAGAAATGAAGAGATTTTTTCATGTACAAGCTGTTGAACAAAGCAAAACAAGATCCTGTTAAATATAGGGAATGTTTCCAGATGTTATTTCACTCAATTGCTTTAAGGAGCAGAGAGTGTTGGGTCACAGGAAAAGATCAGCAATGATCCTAAAACATGATAACGGAAAGAAGAGCCCAAAATGAATTACGTATTTCCTAAAGCTGGGAAACATGCTCTAAATTAAAAATATATTATTAGTCATAGTCATGAGACCAAAAATGTAACTGCTAAAGAAACAAAATGTTCTTGCTTTTTCCTGAATTTCCTGTGTAATAAAACCTAAAACTCAATGATATGTAATTCCTATGTATCCAGAATGTTTAATCAGAGGACTACCAAGAATCATGCAGACATTACGGATGCTACTTTAACATGAATTCTATATTTTAAGAGGACTTTTTCATGGATGGAAAAAAAGAATAAAAGTTATTTCAGCTTTTTAAAGGAAAATATTGGAATAATGCCATTTTGCCAGAATCAGCAATTTGGCAAATGCAGGTCTCACAGAACAAAACAAAACAAAAAGGCAATTCTGAAATCAAACAAGTTGCCAGCATGAAACATCTGTCACTTCACCCTTAACCCTGGACTCTTTCTCTATGACGTTTTGAGGTTCAATATTTCTATTAAGCTATAAATCACCTGTTTTTTCAATACTTTCACTTCACTAACAAGATTACTGCAATGCCAAAGAAACAAATCTCACAAGATCCTTACAAAGGCATTTTCACAAAGATTTCCCATGTAAAATATATTGACGTGGATTCCCAAAAGCTTGTAACTTCTTTATTTGTTTATCCCATCCTGGTTCCATCTCTAGCCTGTTCCACAGACTGTGATAGAACTGAGCTAGATTGACTCCCTGAAGTAGTTCTTTTTGTTACTTTCATACTACTATGTTCTGATGATATATTCTTTTTATAATGTCTCCTTTGTTCTTCAACCGCCATCCTGCAACATTCTCTGCTTCCCCTCCCCACAAGCCAAGAATGTAACAGTTGCCCATACCTGCCAATGAAAATGCAGAGATATGGGCTCAGTCCAAATTAGGCAACTGGCTTGAGCCCCCCTGTGTAACCAGACCCCTGACTCGGACCCCTGACCAATCACCAGGGGCCACGAGCGCTCCCCTGTTATGCCCAGATTTTGTGATCCCCAAAGACCACCAGTGAGCCCTGAGTCCGATGCAAAAACAAAGAGCCTTTATTCGAGCTAGCTTGAGCTCAGTCCCACATACACTCACCTATGCAGTGGTAGGGCGGGGGAGAGAGAGTGAGTTTCAGGAGAACAATAGGTTTTATAGGGGGTCTGGAAGTAGTGGGTGGGGTAATGTGTGTGGCCCCTGTTGATTGGTCGAGGGAAGGGCCAGGGTTTGGTTGCACAGGGGGCAGGATGCAGTTAGCCTAATTGGGACTTGAGTCATTTACTCTGCATCCCTATTGGCCGGTTTGAAAGGGGGAGTTGAGTCAGTCTTGCAGCGCCCTTTCACCCCATGCCCACAACTCAGACCCCCTATAAATTCTTTGTTCTCTCCTGGCTCCTCCTCTCTCTCCTGTCGCTGCTTTGGTGATTTTTGGAGACAGAGCCGCGCTATAGCACGAATAAAATTCTCTTGCTTTTGCATTGGGCTCTGCTCCTTCCTGGTGGGTTACTGGGGATCCTGAACACTGGGTCTATCAACTGATACCTTGTTTTACTTGCTAGGTCTCTTACTGTCTCATAGTAATTTCCTGAGACTAGTGTGACTTGAATAATGCACCTTTCAGATAACTGAGATTCTGTAATTAATGAGTAAGGAATGTTCTTAATATGATCAATTAGAATCAATCATTGCAGGTCTCAGTTCTCTTTAGCTTTTTCTTTTCAAGCCCAAAATTAAAGTTAAACTCATTAGGAAAAAAAAGCAATCATGTGGCCTTTTTCTTTTTCTTTTTTTTCACAAACATCATTTCCTTGGGGTGCTTTCCCAGAGAGGAATAAAGGGAAAGGGCCCATTTGCAGGCAGAACAAATAATGATGACTTATAATGACCATGGCCATAAGCCCCAGCCCATGGGGTCTATGGCTTTGAATAAATCATGTTGGGCTTAATGTGACACAGACAGTGGGTCCTAATAGGTACCAGGTAGAGGACTTAATGAGAAATACAATAATGTCTGTCATGACTTCCCATTAATATGTGGTTTGCTTTCTGTAGTACTGGCTTGTAGTGGGCTCCAAGAACTCTCTCTTATGCACATGCTTCTGTTCTCTTATATCTAAACTTGAGGATCACTAGATGTTACTGAGGAAAACCAAGAAGAAAATTACAGCTGAAATATGTGAAGAAGACCTAAGCAAATAGGCAGTCTATTCTAGATTTGAGTAAGTAGTCTAAGCCTAAGAGATTAATAATTATTGTTGGTGCCCTAACTGGTTTGGCTCAGTGGATAGAGCATTGGCCTGTGGACTGAAGGGTCCCAGGTTCAATTCTGGTCAAGGGCATGTACCTTGGTTGCAGGCACATCCCCAGTAGGAGGTGTGCAGGAGGCAGCTGATCAATGTTTCTCTCCCATTGATGTTTCTAATTCTCTATCCCTCTCCCTTCCTCTCTGTAAAAAGAAAATCAATAAAATAATTATAAATAAATAAATAAATACTGTTGGTGAAGAAGGAATTTGGGGGGAAGACAGGCAGGCTTAGGGAATTTTTAGAATTGGGGTCCATGGAAAAATTCAGGGCTGCAGACTAGGAGAAGGTACATTTCCATAAGACATGGAAGCCAGATGCAGTTACATCTCCATAAGAAAAGGGAGCAGCAACAGATGCATTTCCATAAGACAAGAGAACTGGAAGTAGCCAAAAAAGGTCTATATTTACAAAATAAAGAGAAGGAAGCCCTTCATTCAGAAGGAGAAGAAGAAAGCCCAAAGGGAATAGGAAAACAATAAGGAAGGGGGGGGGGGAACCTCACATGGGACCTTTGAGCCCAGGAGTTACTATAGTAACCAACTCAAAGGGGAATAGTGACCAATCAGAAAGGATATCAGGACACAAGAACTGCAGCCTTTATAAGCCACGAGGCTGGTGCACAAAAATTTGTGCACTCAGGGGGGGTCCCTCAGCTGGCCTGTGCCCTCTCACAGTCTGGGACCCCTCAGGAGATGTCCACCTGCTGGCTTAGGCCCGCTCCCTGAGCAATCAGGCCTAAGTTGGCAGTCAGACATTCCTCTGGCAGCCCGGGAGCCCTCGGGGGATGTCCACTTGCCAGTGGGGAGCAGGCCTAAGGTACAGTTGGACATCCTTAGTGCTGCTGAGTAGGCAGGAGCATCTCCCACCACCACCACTGTATTTGCAGCCATCAGCCTGGCTTGTGGCTGAGTAGAGCTCCCCCTGTGGGAGTGCACTGTCCGCTGCATTGAGCATCTGCCCCTGGTGATCAGTGTGTGTCATAGTGACCAGTCATTCCCAGTGGTTCTGCTGTTAGGGTCAATTTGCATATTATCCTTTTATTATATAGGATAGGGAAAGGAACCCAGTGGGGCTCTTTCCCTCTCCCCACGTGGGAGTCTGTACTTGTTCTTCAATAAATCGCCACATTTGCTAGACCACTTACTGTCTGTGGATCCATTTTTTGATTCTGGTGGACAATGGATCCGGGTTCCAGCCTAAAAATTCAGTATCATTGGGAGGGTTATTGGCAACATTGCAGAAAAACCAAGCGACGCTTTGAAGAAGTAGAGAAAACATTGTTTTAATTACACCGGTGGACCCTGGGAAATAATTTCCAAATCAAGAGTGAAGTAACACAGGGGCTTCGTTTTTGTTTGTGTTTTTTTTTTGTACACATTTAGTTTTATTATAACAAAGCAACTTGTATAGTTTTAACGTTTAAAACTGAGCATTATCTTTCCTTTCCAGTGAAACAAAAAGAAAATTTAAAAATAAACCTTCTGGGGTCATTATCTTGCAGATTTCCCCCCTTCTCCCTTGGAGGCCCTGCTGGGAAAACCCCTAGGTGTCAGGCCACATCCAATGGTCCTGGCGCCAGCATAACAACCCACCCTTCCCCCAGGGCAGTGCTTATGGCCTCTGTAACAGGTTCTGCAAGTTCAGTTTCTGGGAAGGAGGCAATGACCTAATTATAGGTGATTAAGAATGCACACTGAACTTGCTGGCATGAATTCCAATTGCTAGCCCCCCAAAATATCAGGGTTACATTTGAATTAGCCCTTTTTAGCCTTCTCACAACAAATCCCTTTCTGCATAAAATGTTTCCTGAATTGAATACTGCATTCTATAGCAGATATTTATGAAATTGATGATATCATCTTATCATCTCAATTTTTACATAAGGAAAGAAAGAATATCACTTTTTATCCATAAAATATAATATTCTAAGGACAGTTTTGTCTATACAAATAAAAAAATCATAAATCATATGGCTTCAACCAGTCTTTTGAAAAAAGCAAATTAAAGCAATGTTAACATTTTTTAAAAAACAAAGACTAGTATTGAAAATTGATTGGTTAAAATAAATTGTATAGTCTATAAAGCAATGATTGATTTTGTTAGGTCATTGGGGGAAAAAAACTTCAAAAGTATTTAGTTTAGATATTAAATATGTTAAGTTGAAGCAAAAAATAACCTAAAATTCATAGAGCAGAACACGCTGTATTGAAATTTACTGTATTTCCAATTGTTCCAATTATAAGCAAGTTTTTATTTTTAGTTACTCCCAATGAAATTAGTTAAGACAGTAAATAATAGTATATTTGTAGCAAGTGTTTCAAAGTTAATGAGATTATAAAGATAATTTTTATTACATGCCTTCCCTACAAAGCCAGTAGATTAATAACTAAACAAGAACGTTACCCACAGCGGGACTGCCAGGAAGAATTATGTAAACTAATTAAACCAAAGACCTTGGAGGAAAGTGGTCTGATTTACAATTGTGATAAAAAGGAGGGGAGAAAAGATTCTGCAAAGGAAGACATAAACAGATTCTTCTATGTGCTATTTTCCATTATAATAAATACATCATAACTAAAAAAGGGGAGAGCTAATAAAACATCTTCAGAGAAACACACAATTGAAAATAAACATATAAGGAAAAATTAGCAAACAAATTAATAAAAATAAACAAATTTTTGAAAACATTTTATACCTAATAAGTTTGCAAAACAAAAATATCTATGCTGGTAATGTCAGGTGGAAGGGGGGTCCAGGAGCTGATACATGCCTCCACAAGGTCAGCTACCAGACAGATAACCACATAGATTCCTTCCTGGAAACCACGAAGACCCTGAGGCAGGAACTCCCACAGCTCATGCTCCCCCGCCCTCACTGAACAGCTGTATAAAAAATGCCCCTTACTCCCTCTCCACTGGCCCCACCCCAGGACCTGTGGATCTTGCCCAGGAGCACAGAATAAATTCCCCTCCTTCAATCTGCCTGACCCTCTGACTCAGTTTCCTGCTCTGCAAATCTCACAGGTAATAGCATAGATAACTGATGAACATTTATGTAAATTGATAGACATTTTAGAAATCATTTCTACTATGTGTTCCAAAATTATATAAATGTTAGAATGTTAGTATCCTTGATGCAGTAATCTCTCACTCCAGGGAATTTTCCTAAGTATTATAAAAAAATGTACCTATACTCATTGCAGATTTATGGTAGCAAAAAAACCTAGGTAATTAGCAATAGGTAATGGTTAGTTAAATTTTTGCTTATCAACTTGATGGAAAGGTATTGGGCAATAATGAAAATGTTATTTATGAGGATTCTGTAGCAACATATCATATATAAGACGTCCCCCAAAAATGTATTCACGCACTTTGAATACTTATAAAGGCAGTGTTTGTTAAAATACATTTCATTTCAACATTGAACTATTAGCTGTTAAATTGTGCACACATTTTTGGGAAACACCCTGTGAAAGCGGCTGCTAAAAAACTGCATAGCTGCAGAGAATAAAAAAGATTGTGGAAAAGTTAAAAACTTTGAGTGGAAATATTACTAATTCTAAATATAATTGTTTATATTTTGTTCTAATGTATGTGGCTAGAAAGTTAATAGAAGAAGAGGCTTCTATTGGAATTTAATAATTTCAAGATAGGATGCCCTAACCGATTTGGCTCAGTGGATAGAGCGTCAGCCTGCGGACTCAAGGGTCCCAGGTTCAATTCTGGTCAAGGGCATGTACCTTGGCTGTGGGCACATCCCCAGTGGGGAGTGTGCAGGAGGCAGCTGATCAATGTTTCTAACTCTCTATCCCTCGCCCTTCCTCTCTGTAAAAAAATCAATAAAATATATTAAAAAAATAATAATTTTAAGATAGGAAAATATAAACTTTTCCAGCTAACCCTGCAATGCAACTTATTTCAAAAACAGCATTCTTCAGTTACATATGTGCTGTGAAATTATGTTCAATAAAATATTAGGTCATTGCCAAATGGCATTATTGCAGAAAGACCAAAAAACTAAGCGACGCTTTGAAGAAGTGGAGAAATCACAGTTTTAATAACATGCACGGACTCTGGGATTGTCCTAAATCCCAAATCCAGAGTGGGAGTAGCATGCAAGAACCTTGCTTTATAACTGCCCCTCGTGTTCATTGATTTGCAAATATACTCCCTCCCCCCAAGGTCCTGAAGGGAGTATTCTGTTCATCTACCCTTTCCCTTGTTCTTAGGTTTTGGGCTCAGAACAAAGCCTCCTGTCCTCCAGCAGGACAGAGCTTTGTTTGGTTTTATGGCCTAACACTCGTTGCGAGACCAGCTTCCTCCTCAGTATGTACACGAGGTTTAACTGGATTTCTTAACCAAAATAATTGGAATGTTTTGGATTCTAGAGCAAGAAACTGAGGCCTGGTGCAGGTGGAGGAAGAAAAAGCAACACAGGCAGAACCAGATGTCATCTCTAGGTGCTTAATAGGGAGATAGTAAAACCAATACCTGTGAAAGGCCACGGCCAGCATGGCTTTTGGGTTCAAAGGCTTGGAGAAAGAGCTGGCACACAAACTGACATTAAGCCAAGAAATATTAACTTTGAAATTATGGGGGGAAGCCAGGAAAAACGCAACTGTAGTAGTCAAGTTCCACTGAGTCTCAGCTGCTTTTATTTACTAGAATGTACTATTGCCTTTTAGGAATGCAAACAGACATATCAATGGTAATGTTTAGTAAACAGTAAGATTATCAGGTTTTGGGGAGTTTGCTTTAGGTCATTGAGTCAGCAGTAGGTAATAAAATATAAAGTTCACCCTGTGAATATCAAAGGAATCTAAGTCAGCCTTCTGACTTCTGATGGACTTCTCACATTTATATTAATTACTGTTGATCTTGGTTTCCAGCAAATACCAGAACGCTTCTCTACATCATTTGTAATTCTGTCCTACATAGTATCTTCTATAATTTTACCTATATGAATATGTGTAAAAATTGCCGTAGGCATTTCATTAGAACACAAGCTCCCCTTGCCTGCACAGATCCTTTCATTACTGTCTAAAAGGCCCAAGTTAATGATTTGCCTCTGGACATTATCCATAAATATCCAAACCAAGCATTAGAACAGGGGTCAAAAGCTAAGATCTTGGGGCCTAAACCTGGCTTGCAAGTTTCTGTTTGTGTGGGCACAGTGTTGATAAAAGTTGGATTTGGAAGGTCTTATGGTGTTGCAAGCAATCTGGACCAATTCATACGTTTTGTTACTTGCCTAGATCCCAGAGTTGATACCTTTGACACAGAATTTTAGGACCCAAAACTAGTGGGATATTGACTGTGATCAAAGTCCTGTGAATAATCCCATCACGGAAACCCTCCAGGCTAGGGCCCACTGACATTGATAGTTCAATGTTCCCTTCAAGGCTGGGGCTGTGGCTGCTGAGTTTGATTTCCTCAAAGCAATGTGATTGCTGAGTTTGGAAGGTAGGATGGTCTCACTCCTGCTCTTACTTTCCTTAGTCCAAGGGGCGAGGTACTTAGTAGCTGTTGTCTGAAATCAAACCATTAGCACAAGGTTGGAATTAATCAGCTTTTGATCAGTTGAGAAAGCAGCTGGGAGCCCTAATCCTCTTTCTCTGCCTCCTATGGAGAGAGGTAGCTTTTCAAAACCCTTAATTACTATTAGGCAGTAATATTCAAACATAATGATGTTGGCATTATTGATAGTGTAAGGAGAGTTCGCTGGCCTTATTTAAAAGAAAAATATGATGATTTGAAACATTTTGTAATTAGGCATGCATTTTATTTAACACATTTCACCTGAGAATCTCAGAGATTTATAGAAATTCACTGGTTAATGTTTAATGAATAAGATATTTTTATTCTTAGAGCCTGCCGACCACATATAAAAATCATAAATAAAATTTTGAGATATAAAAGAAAAAGGGGAGAATAATAAAAAGATATAAAATGTGGTGTCCTTTCAGGGGCTTTAAATCTGCCCAGCAGGAGGGAACATTGCAGTTAGCAGATAAACGCCTCCGTGGAGCAGAGACTATGATAAAGCATGTGTTCTCCCTCTAGCATCTTCTCACAACTGGGTTCAAATAATAATTACTTTCCTGTGTACCAAGAGCATCTGTTACTTAGGCATCTTTAACTCTTTGGTGACATCTACTGTACCAACGGGGAAATGCTGTGGAATCATTCTACATCCAGAGAGCATCTAGACTTTATTTAATTTTTATATTATTTTTGTACTTGCAATGCTACAACTTCTTGGAAACTTCCCTTTGCTGTAAGTCAGCCTCATTAAAACAATTTAAGGATATTAAAATAATTTTCATATGCAATGCATCATAAAGGCTTAGAAAAACTGGCCTGTGCTGACAAATCCTAACTTAATTTTTTGGTACTTTAAAGAGGCCGTTTCAATTTAAAGACTTTACTAAACCTCTGTTCAAATATTAGAAAAAAACATTAAAGTTTATTTTTTACACTGAATATTTTTATTTAGAATTTAGCTTAAAGCAACCTTAAATCATGTTGCTTATATATGATTTTCACAGTTAGACCAATGTCTCATCTCCTCTAATAACTTAGAAAGTTTTATAAAATGGTGGCAGAGCTTGGCCAATATTGCTCAGTGGTTGAGGGGCAATCCATGAACCAAGAGGTCACCGGTTCTATTCCTGCCTAGGGCACAAGCTCCAACCGTGGGCTTGATCTCCAGTTGATCAATGATGTTTCTCTCTCATCGATGTTCCTTTTTTCTTTTTTTAAGTTGATATTTAGATTCATTTTCTTATATCTAAAGACAACTACTTCTGCGAGTTGATTAAAACATTTTTAATAGCATAGTAGTAATATTTACAGTAGAATTTGGATTTTAAAGGAAATCGAATCTTCTAAAGTTGGTCGTCAACCTTTTCTGCACGAGCTCTACCAAAAGCACAATTGCCTGGTATGCACTGGAAATAAACATCATTCATCTTCCTAATTATGCTCCACTTGTTCCACAGCTGATGGTTTGCAAAAGTCAAACATTTCATTTCATAGTGCATGATTATAACTTGGAAATTCTTTCATAGGTATTTGGTAATTCAACAACAAAGTGAATTTTTTATTAAGTATCTATTATATACAGGCCCTTTCACATCTGTAACATGTGACAAGATAGGATAGTTTCCAAAGAAAACCTCAAAATAGGAGGGTCCCATGTTCCATACACAACCTATTCTCACCCCATGTGCTAAGAGGTGAGAAGAGAGGAGGTCTTCCCCATTGACCATGGTTTCCCAATTCTGTTTTTTTTGTTTGTTTGTTTGTCTTTTTGTTTTTGTTTTGTAGAAAAGCAAGCAAGAATTTATTAGCTGCAGCAAAAACACACTTAGGACAGTGAAACTAGGGAGGACATAAAAGAAATAGCAAGAGAGACTAGGCTGGGCCTTGGAGGCCGGTTCAAGAGATTGGCCTGGGACCAGCTGCCACTGCCCATTGCTCTCCTGTTACAAGTCTCCTGGAGTCCCTTGGAGTTTAGGAGAGTGTGCCGGTGGGGGAAGGAGAGGGCAAAGGCAATGGCATGGGAGTGCTCCCTGGAGGAAGAGCATCTGAATTTCCAATTCTTCAAAACAAAACAAACAAAAACTTTATTTTTTCAATATGTCCATTTTAATCCAGTGAACAATCAGTCTTTTCAAGTTCACTCTAAAACAGAAAGCATATATGGTTGAGTTAAAAAAAAAAAAAAAAAAAAGCTGGTCTCTATAATATTACGTGAACAGGATGAAACTATTAGACAATTTCTTCCCCATTGTGATTTCTTATCCAGTCCTCAGTATCTTTTTATTTGTAAAGGAATGACCCTAAGGCCCAATAAGCTGCTTAAAAAAATAGCTCACGTCAACTAGTCTGTCATTCTTATAATTATAATGATTTATAATTACACTAGAGGCCCTGTACATGAAATTTGAACACTCAAGGGGGAGGGGGTCCCTCAGCCCAGCCTGCACTCTCTTTGCAGTCCAGGAGCCTAAGCTGTCAGTCCGGACATCCTTAGTGCCAGCTGTGAGCCCGGCTCGGGGATTCTGGCTGAGCGGCACTCCCCCTATGGGAGCACACTGACCACCAGGGGGCAGCTCCTGCATTAAGTGTTTGCCCCCTGGTAGTCAGTGCTCATCATAGTGACTGGCAGTTCTGCCATTTGGTCAATTTGCATATTAGCCTTTTATTATATAGGCTATGTAATTATTAATTAATTATTTTCTAAATATTTATTGGCAAAGTAGGTATGCCCTGTGAACAATAAAAGAAATGCTCTTTCTCAAGGGTTTGCTGCCGAGAAAAAGGATGCACCAATATTTAAAACAGAATGTGCTATGTAACAATCTGAGATGTATAGCAATGAGATTAGCCTTTAGAGGCAAGAGTACTTCCAGCTGAGGGAATCAGAGGAAAATTTATGGAGAAAATGATTATTTGATCAAATATGAGGAATGCATGCATTTTCAAAGTGCTGGTGTGGGTATTCTAAGCAAGGAGGAATTCAAGAGCTTGGTCAGCTCAGAGGCAGAAAGGCCTGGGCATGCACCTGACACTAAGCTGCCGGGTATGTCAGCTTGTTGGAGTTTCAGTGGCTATAGAAGGAGCAACTAGGAAACAGAGTCGGAGCCGTTCCACAAAGGGCTCTGACTTGCAAACTAAAGAGTTTGGATGTTTCACCCAGGATAGTTGAGCTCCTATTCCAGATGCCTGGTTCATGGAAGGGAAGTACCTTCAAATCTGACTTCCTAGTAAACGTTTTAGCTTCATTGCAAAGCTGTTGTTCTGGATTGGGTTTTCCCCAGTTCCACTCTCTCTATACTTTTTATTTCTTCCTGAGTTTGGACTAAGGTTTTTCAGCTAGTTATTAGCCACAGTTCTTTCACAAAATTATAGATTACAGACAACCACCATTTTGCTATAATAAGTTATTTTTTATGGTCACTATCATTTTTAAATACATATCCCTTTTTCCAATATGTTCTATCATGTTCAGCCTTGGACTTTTCCTCACCACTTCTGGTTAAGTAAAAGAGTATTCTGAGACCATATGCATCATCTTCCACAACCACAGAAGGCTGGGAAGTAATCAGCTTTATACACATGTATAAACACATAGAAAAATATTTAAATTTCATCGAGACAGCGTTTTTACCAAGTTCTCTTGCTCAAATATATGAAGAACAATCTTTTTTTTTTTTTTGCTAGGTAGCTTATTCTTTACAACAATGAACATGGCACCTTCACAAATTATATTTACAAAGTGTTTTCAAGCAAAATTAAAGTGTTGTAATTATGTCATTGAATTCTAACATCCTGTGTAAGGCAGGTGGGAGCCACATGTTAGCAATGCATTGCAGACGGCCTTTAGCCTGATTCCCATAATGGGAACCTGTTTCTCAGCCCTCTCAGTGCCTTGCTCCAATTATTTGCACTTTACCTAACACATTCTTCCTTGTAACCCACAAAACCTTCAACTCTCCCCCGTCCTAAAAATCCCCATGCTCTTCAGTTCTATTCAACATATTTCCTATATCTCTACCAAAGTTCTTGGGAAATACAGTGCATTTTCCTTTTTATTATCATATCCCATTGAGACGGAGACTGCTAATTGCCTATCCAGTATCATGCTCTTTGTTCCTCTGTTTCCAAATTTCTCCTTCCACTTATTTTGAGATAGTCATGTGTTTCCTTGCTTTGATAAGAGCCCCTTATAGTATCTTTAAAATGCAGATTTAACACTTCCATGATTATATAAATTTAAGTATGCAATCAAAGATCATCTAGGCCTGTGTTATATTTTTTTTAATCAATCAGTAGGGATTTTAGATGTTGAGAATAGGTAGGGAACTTGTCCCAGAATCCCATTAGGAATATGACCTGCTGTCGTAAAGAGAAGTCAGTGCAAATGATACAGCACAGATTTCAAATTGCATGCATTTTGCTGTGAATATATTCATGTCTACAGTCCACAATGGGCATAATTTTCTCTTACAGGATAATTATGTCCATGAGATGGAGCTCTAAGGGAATTCTGTGATAAAACAAATATTTGTAAATATTTCCATTCATTGTTTTCTACAAATGAAAATGACACAATAATATCCTATGTCCTTGATAATTCCAACTCTAGTGCTTTCAACTGTCAGATCCTTCCATAATATGTGCATATTCTATTTGCTATTTTCAACCTCACACGTGCCTCTTTCAGCCATCTGAAGTTGACCGTAGTCTGTCATTTTTCAAAACCATAAAATGGCCTAGAGAACATCTGCAAGGGACTGGTTCATAATAACTGAGCTAGTAACTGCCTCATTTAGTAAATTCTGTATGATTAGGAGCTTAGCATGTGATCTTAAGTCAAGGGTACTTTGATTTAGAAAGAGACTAGTTTAATTTTTGCCTTATTGCTAGTCTATTTTTACATGTTAAAATTATTACTACACATAAAATTTTCATTATGCATAATAGTTAAGGCATACAAAATTCTGGATAATAAAATATATTTATTTACTGGGTATGTTTGAAATTTCTTTACCAAGGTATAGATAGTCTTTGATTCCATACTTTAAATTCTTTATTGTTTAAAGTGTTACATATAATATTACATATAGTATGTCTCCTTTTCCCCCTATTAACATCTCCCTGGCCATCTCCACCCCCCCAGAACATGCCCTCATTCCCTTAGTGTCTGTGTCCATTGGTTATGCTTATATGCATGCATACAAGTCCTTTGGTTGATCTCGTACCTCCCCCCTCCCCTGCCTTCCCTCTAAAGATAAATCTTAAAATTCATATAGTCTTGGAAAAGTTAACTGTGTAATTAAACTTGGTGTATGTAGTATCACTAGCTGAAGAAATAAAATACAATGTAATTGTTTAATGACCAAAATTACACACACCAGAATTCAGTCTTTTTAAAAACATAAATTAGATAATATATTTTTAAATGATGCTGAATGTTATCCCAGGGGAAATAAAGAGAGTACTCACTCCCTCAACCATCCAACTAGAGCTATCCACTCAATAGCGATTGCTTTCTTATAGGGCTTTCAGGTAAAATTTTATTTGAAGAATGAGTTAAGTGGTCAGAGTTATTTGAAAAACTGAAGGAGATAACTTATGTAAAGGAAAGTTGCACTTTACTTAGCAAATGTTAACTCTCCTCTTTTTCCCTTTATCCCACCTTTCACTAGCAAATATTATCATGTCTCAAATAATAATATTACATATAAACAAAATAGAGAAACAGCAATATTTAATATGGAAAAAACATCTTCCCAAACATGGCATATAAAAAATCCTTTGATCCGAAATAGTTTACAGATATTATTCCTGTCATTCTTTCATGTTCTCCTGCAAATGCTGAAGAACCAAATTTGAATTTTATGCTATAAAATCATTCAGATAGACATGATTCTTATGGTTGTAGATATCATAACATGTCTAAGATTTCTTTTTTCTTTAAAGGACCAGGTAACTATTTTACCAAAATATTTTTGTGGGACATATAGTCACTATTGGAACTACTCAACTCCACATGAAAAGAGCCATAGCAACACATAAACAAATGGATGTGTCTATGTATTAATACAAAAATTTTTTTTTTTTAAAAAACAGGCATGTAACTGGTAAGCTGTAATTTGCCAACTTCTTTGAGTAAAATATACTGTTAAATACACACACATACATGCAAAATTCTTTGTGTATATTTTGGTTACATAATGTATCTTCCATATGAATAGGAATAGATTTCTAATTATTTGGTCTTTCTAATAGCTCATATTTTCTATAAATCAGTGATTACTATATCAGGCCTAGATGCCAAAGTATCACATTAGAGTCATGAATATGCAATCCTGATCTTGAAAATTTTTTAAATTATAAAAGAAATATTTATTGACAATGGATACTATTAAAGATATAGCCCAATAGAAAGCAAGGTTATAAACAGCCTTGTCAGCATATGTCAGTTATTTTGACCTCTCGGCATTGATTTTTCTCCTTAATATTATGTTTATTACCTTATCATGTCTGGTGTCCACCAACCATGATGGAAGATGAGAGTGCCCAGATCCTCTTGTATTTCTTGAACTGGTCAGGGAGAAGCCCAGGATCTAAGTTGAACCACTAGAAACTCACACCAGCATTTAGACTTTGGGTGTCTGACATAGAATGTGCAAAGGACAATCACTAAAGCTGTGTTCTCAAGCTTTATCACGCATCAGAATCATCTCAAGGGCTGATTACACCTCAGATTGCCAGGTCCTACCCCCGCATTTCTCAGGTCACACTGCCACTTGTCTAGGAACCATCCTTTGAGAACCACAGGACTAGGACAATGAACAAAGCCAGGAGATGGAGGAGCCTCACCAGCGACACAGATGGCTAGAATCGGACTCCAAGATTGCAACTCATCAAGAGCCCTGACTTTGGTCCCTGGCTGTGAAGCAATGGCCTGGAAGCCTCTACATTTTTAATGGAGATTTATTGCCAAATAAACAGTGATTTCTTAGGCCTTGTGTGGAATCTCTAATGTCCTTCACTAATAGGAAATGAGCCTCTACACAGCATAGGAAAGAGGGAGAAAAACTCAGTGCCCGATTAGGAAACAGTAGCAGTCTAATATCTAGGCATAGATATGGTTGCATATTGAAACAGAAATTTGTTTGCAAGAGTCTGACTTTCCTAAGGCTAGAAACCAATTTACTCAAATGTGAAACTTTCTCCAGGACTTTCCTGCCTTCCTTGTTCCTTGTATTTTGTTAATCTCTGTGAAGTCTGAAATTAATCAGTAGCTACATTTAGCATTCTCTACTTTCATCTACCTGTACCCTAATTGTAAAAAGGATTGAACAAAAGCTGACATCATCACATCATTGCCAGGTTCTGGGGTGAAAGGGGAATGGGGAGATGTTGCTCAAAGGGTACCTTTTAGTTACAGTTGAATAATTCTGGGGGTGTCTAATGTACAGCATGATGATTATCTAATATAATAAAAGAGTGATATGCAAATTGACTGTTACCCGAGACACCTAAGCCACGCCCACCAGACAAGCCATGCCTCCCAGCCAACCAGAAAGGCTGTATGCAAATTAGCCCAGCCAAGATGGAGGCCGACAGCCATGGAGCTAGAGCAAACCAGAGGCTTCTGTTGCAACTGCCTGCCTAGGCTGGCTGAGCCTCTGCTCACAGCCACGCCCACCAGCCAATCAGAGTGGCTGAATGCAAATTAACCCAGTCAAGACGGAGGCTGGCAAGGTGGCTCTGCACTGGGAGCCTCCGCAGCCGGCATAGCTGTGCCAGGTGTGTCAGCTCAGTGAGGGGGAGGGTCCGGCTTGGGGCCTCCTCGGGGCATCCAGGAGCGCCCAGGTCCTCCACAGGGCTTGCAGGAGCAGCCATCCTGGGTCTGCTGCCTGGCTGTGCCCCGGGGGCCTCCTCGGGGGCATGTGGGAGTACCCGTCCAGGGTCCGCTACCTTCATCTGTCCCCTAGGGGCCTCCACAGGGCGTGCGGGAGCGTCTGCTGCACAGTGCGGAGAATCCGAAGCCAGTCCGCTGCCCGGCTCCACCCCGGGTGTGTTTGTTCAGCAGCAGGGCCCCACCAAGGGATCCTGCACCAGCGTCCGCCCCTGGCTCGCCACCCAGCTCTGCGCCAGGTGTGTCCCCTCAGTGGTGGATGCCCACCAGGCATGTGCGATCGTGGGCCCTCCAGTGGGAAACATCCAGGCCTGCACTCACCAGCCCTCCCACCGCCCAGTGCATGAACCCTGAAGGGGCTGTGGGCAGCCTGAAAATGGCTCTCAGCCCCTCACCCAGGCTGGCCAGGCACGCCAGCAGGTGGACATCTCCCCCAAGGTGTCCCAGACTGCAAGAGGGCACAGGCCGGGCTGAGGGACCTCCACCCCCTGAGTACACAAATGTTTGTGCACCGGGCCCCTAGTAGTTAATAAAACTGTATTCTTAAAATTTGTTAAGAGAATATATCTTGAGTGTTCTCACCACACACCAAAAGAAAAGGTAACTATTCAAAGTGATGGATGTATTAATTAGCTTGATTGTGGTAACCATTTCACAATGTGTGTGTGTGTGTGTGTGTATCCTATCTAATAAAAGAGTAATATGCATCACAAGATGGCTTCCCCCATGTGGTCAAAGATGGCCAGCAAGGGAGGGCAGTTGGGAGGGACCCAGGCCTGCAGGAAAGGACAGTTAGGGGGAACCCAGGCCTGCAGGGGAGGACAGATGGGGGTGGGCCAGGCCTGCAGGGGAAGACAGTTGGGGGGGGACCAGGCTGGCAGAGGAGGGCAGTTGGGGAGGACTCAGGCCTGTAGGGGAGGACAGTTGGGGGGGACCATCTTGGCAGGGGGAGGGCATTAGGGGCAATCAGTCTGGTACAGGAGCAGTTAGGCATTGATCAGGCTGGCAGGGGAGTGGTTACGGGCAATCAGCAGGCGAGAGGTTGGGAGCTGGTAGTCCTGGATTGTGAAAGAGATGTCCGACTGCCCGTTTAGGCCCGATCTTGTGGGATCGGGCCTAAATGGGCAGTCGGACACCTCTCAAGGGTCCCAGATTGGGAAGGGTGCAGGTTGGTCTGAGGGACACCACCACCAGCCCCCATCCCCACTCCATGCATGAATTTCATGTACCGGGTCTCTAATATATATATCTACTCTAATAAAAGAGTAATATTGAAATTGACTATTTCTCCGGGACACCTAAGCCATGCCCACCAGCCAAGCCATGCCCACTAGCCAATCAGAGTGGCTGTATGCAAATTAACCCAGCCAAGATGAAGGCCAACCACCACGGTACTAGATCAAACAGCAGGCTTCCGTTGCACCAGGAGTAAACTATCTACCTAGGCAGGCTAGGCCTCCCTCTGCTCAGGGCAACATAGTTGCAATTATAGAAGCCACAGAGCTGAAGCAAACAGCAGGTTTCCATTGCACCAGAAATGGAGGAAACTGCCTGCCTAGGCTGGCTGAGCCTCTACTAAGGCAACATTCTTTCAATTATAGAAGCCACGGAGCTGAAGCCAACAGGAGGCTTCCTTACCAGCCTAGGCCTTGGCTTAAAGCAACAGTGTTTCAATTATAGAAGATAAATAAACCTCAGAAACCTGATTCCAGCCAGCTTTGCTGGGACATTGGATCAATGTGAGCTGTGGGCAGACTGAAAATGGCACTTAGCCCTGCACCCAGGCTGGCCACACCCCAATGGGGTGAAGGTCCACACTGGGGGGCTTGGCCAGCCTGCAAACAGCTATCAGCCCCTCACACAGGCTGGCCAGGCACGCCAGCAGGTGGACATCCCCTGAAGGGTCCCAGACTTCGAGAGGGCACAGGCTGGGCTGAGGGACGCATGTGGTACACCTTGAAAATGTACAATTTTCAGTTGGCAATTAGACCACAATAAAGCTGGGGGAAAGAGAAAAAAGGACAAATGTAATATATGTGCAACACAGAGACCTTTGGACACACACATTATAGAAAAAAAGCAGAATAAAACCACCAATAAAAAATCCAGCAATAACCTTCTTTGTATATATGACTGTACTTTGAAGAGCTGTCTATAGATATACAAGCCTAGGCAACCATCCAACTATTCAACTGGTAGCTATGACATGCACTGACCACTAGGGGGCAGATCCTCAATGCAGGAGCTACCAAGCTGCAATGACTTGTCATGTGTGGTTCTCAGGTGATAGACCTGGAATTAGAGAGGAAGGAGCCCAATTCCAGGGTACATCACCTGAGAACCGCCCTCTCACAATCTGGGACCCTTCAGGGGATGTTGGAGAGCTGGTTTCAGCCCATTCCCCACAGGCCAGGCGGCGGGACCCCACCTATGTACGAATCCATGCACCGGCCCTCTAGTTTTATTTTAAGTGCCTAAATGGTGTCTGGAAATTTTTTTTACTTGCTTCCAAATTGCTTCTTATGTCCTGTCAAATTCAAAATTGTTATTTAAATACACAGTGATGCCTGATCACTAGATCCCAGGCTAATTAAAGCCATTAAAGAACATCAACACTATACATGGTATCTTAAGATAGACTAGCAAATAATTGACACTTTTAGTAATGTTATTCTCAAATATAGTGGTTTTGAATTAAACATTAAAAAGGATTCAGATTCAAACTGGAAATCCCCAAGAACTGAGCTTCTTTCAATTCTGCTGACTCTGGCTTTCAAATTCTGCAATGATGGATTGCACAAGTTCCCACATCTATACTCCCACATCCAATGTTTTCCTTTCTTCCTCACACTACCACTCATCAGCTACAAGTAATTTTTACAAGTAATTCTACTCTTAAATGGATTTATTTTCTTCCGTCTAGCTAAGGCTAACTATAAATACCTTGTAAAATCTACTGTAACAAAAAGATTAAGTAAGCCTACAGAATCATCTAATTTTCCTGACTCACAAACTAGAGATCTTTTGTAGTTTCACTTGAAGTAGCTGCCAAATATTTTCTTAATTGTTATTAAGTTGAGGATAACTTAGCATCATCTCCATTAGAAAACAGGCTCATAAAAGAATCACAGTTGCCATTAGTGAATAATTCTTCCCTGAGGTCACTCAAAGTATTTGACATTAGGACATTATTAATTTTTAACAATTGAAATAGTTTGTTTCTTTTTATAGTTTATATTTTTACTTATTACATGTTGTTGCTGTTATTGTTTTTAAATACACCCTTTTCATCATATTTGAGGCTTCTGTAATCAAGTGCTCACTTAGTTAGTTGTAAGTGCTTTTATTTCACTAGCTTATACATGAAATTTCACACCTAAGTAATTATCCCCTCCTGAGGTATTTTATTTTTAAGTTTTAATCATAATTAAAAATATCCTCACTTCATTTCCATAAGCCAGTAATTCATTCTAAGTGAACTCATAATACATATGTCACTAAACCCCATAGGTAAGAAACTAAACACAGAAAAGATTAAGTACAACAGAAACTTTGTAGAGCAATGATTTTATGTGTTTATTGTTTTGCAAATAAATTCACCCTAGTCTTTTTTTTTTTTCAAAATTTTTTGTCATTAGATTTCTGAGTTTTCTTTTTGTCCACTAGAGGTCAACCATACCTAGAGAACAGGCTGGTTTTTGTTTTACTGTGGGGGGCCACCTTTTCATGTATTGATTGATTACTTCACTAGGCATTTATTTGCTCAACATTGTTTTGTGCCATCATGGTACTACTTTCAATGGAGGAGGGAGTTATGGAGTTTCTTTCATTTGCCTCTTTCCCTATTTTTCCTTGTATATAAGACTCTCTAACTCCTATCTTCCTATGCCCTGTTTTATCAGGCATCCCCCACTCTCTTTATCTTCAACTGGAGGCCCGATGCATGAAATTCATGCAAGGGGCTCGACCCTCGCACCCCGGATGCCTAGGACGGCCCTGGTAGCCCTGGCCAGTCCTCACAACCCCAGCTTCATCCAGAAGGTTGTCCTGCTGTTTGGTCTAATTAGCATATTAGCTCTTTATTATATAGGATGTTTACCTCTTTTTTTCCTACATCCTCTTAGCATTTAAATTTGATAATAAGTTTCCAGACTGAAACATTTCTTTAATTTGTTCTTCTGGCTGCTCATCTAAGTCTCATTATCCACTCAGAGATGAGTTTTTACAAGGTGTTTCCACTGTCGCTTCCCATTCCTCCTCTCACTGCACTTGCATGCCATTAAAGCTTCCGTAACAAAACATGCATTTTAAATGCTCTCTCCCTGCATCAAATCATTAGGCGAGTCCTGAGGTCCTACTTCTTCAATAGTCCTAGAATCTAGACTACTTTGCCTCCCCTTCATTCAGGCCCTAATAATTTCTCAATATAAATGACGCACAACCTCTAATGACTTTGTGGCATAGCCTTATTCCCTCCAATTTCTGTATGCCCCCCCCCATCACCACCACAGTGATCTCACTACAGGACATGGACCATGTCATCACCCTGCTAAGACCTTCCTATCATTCCCTGAACCTTCAGAAGCCCAAGTCCCTAGAATTGAACAGGAGTGGCCTGTCATAGGCCTCTGCTCACACCTCCTCTGTGTCCTTGCAATCTCTCCCCTTCCCCATTCACCCCACAAATTTCCAGCTTGTTTCTTTGATTGTCATTGATTTTTTTGTACCCACATTTTTGTTCTGTATTGAATTTCATCTTTTAGAATACTTTCTTCAAGAGCCCCTGGGGAACAAACAGTCTTTGTATATCTTAAAGTAGCTTTATTTCATTCTCACTTTTGAATGATAACTTCCTGAAAACAGAATGCCAGTGGGACAGCTATTTTTCCGCACTCATTTGAAGGTAAGATTCTAATGTTTTCTAGCATATAACATTGCTAATGAGAACTCTGCTCTCATTGCAGTTATAATTCTTGGTAAGTGACCTATTTTTTCCTCTCTACTTGGTTTTTCAATTTTCAGTTTTTCCTTAATTTGTGATTTGTTTTTAGAGTCACTAATTAGAACACAGTATGGTTGTGGGGTGTGTGTGTGTGTGTGTGTGTGTGTGTGTGTGTGTGTGTGTGTTTATCTGAAGGCTCTAATCATTTTATTCTAGAAAAAAAATCTGAGCTTTTATTTTCCCCCATTCTTTCTTTTACTCTAACTAAATATTTAGAAGTTGATCACTTACCTTTCTCTTACTTTCTTTATTCTGGGGAGTGTAAATTCTCTGCTTCTCTGGAAACTCACTTTACTCCTGTTGGGAGCTATCTTCCATAACCCAGTATTGCTTTGTTGATGTATATGTCTAATTTGGGGGATTAGTGTTAGGTAACTGACTTGCCTACAGACATGAGCATGTTCTTTCACTAGTGCTATCAGTAATAAGGTGATATCTCATCCTTTGCTAAAACTTAGCTTTATTTATCAATTGGTTTGGGCCTAGACCAAGTAAGGGGAGCTATTTATTGGTGCCCCATCACAAATAACGCATTTTAGCAAAAGGTAGTAGTTCGTGTCATGGTGACTCAAAGCACTCTTTTCTGCCACTGTCATAAAGTAGCAATGGATTCATTCATTCAACAATTATTTTTTGAGCATCTGTGCTAGGCCCTGAGTGTACATCAGTGAACAAAATAGTCAAAATGAAATTCACATTCTAGTAGAAGAGGAAGTGGGAGATATAAAAATATTAAGTGCTAAGGGGAAGTAGGATAAAATATAGAGGTAAAGGGCAACTTCATTGAGAACATAATAGTTGAGACATTTGTACGATGAGTTGAAAAAGTGAGATAGTAGTCTATTCAGATATCTGGGGGAAGAGGAAACAGCTTTGAGGAAGGAAGAGTGAGGAGGCCAGTGGGGTTGAAGAGGAGGACATGGAGGGAAAGAGAGAGGGAGTTCATGGGATGAGAGGTCAAAGAGACGATTGGGAGTGGGAAGCGGGTCATGTAGAATAGTGAGGGTTGTTATAATGATTTGAGCTTTCATTCAGTGATGTGGGTGGCCATGGCAGGGTTTAAGCAGAGGAATAACATTAGCTGGCTTACATTTTCAAAGGATTGCTCTTGCTGCTGTGCTGAAAATGAAGCTAGAGGGAGCAGTATAAGAGCAGGGAAATCAGTTGGGGGACTATGGGCAACAATCTGAGTGAGTGGTGGTGGTGTCTTGGAAGTCGGGGGAGGGGAGTAGAAATGGAAACGGATTGCCAATTTCTGGATATATTTTAGAAACGAGCCAAGAGGAAGTTCCAATTAATTGTTAATTGGATAAAAAACATAAAAAGACAAAAAAAAAAAAAAAAAACCTCTGCTACTAACTACTTTCCAGGGTAAATGATGCTTCAGAAATACTAAAAAACCCTAGTGACCCCTGCATCTGTGGGGACCATATTTCAATAATTTTAAATGGAATTTTTACAGTTTAAGTTACTCCCAATGTGATTGGGAAGTGAAATCGGTTGAGAAGAACTCAAACATACCACTGTAGAGGAATCATGTCAAAATCCTTATTCTCAAGATATCAATTTGAGGAGGAAAACTGGTTTTGCAAGGAATGTTAGGCCATTAAACCAAACAAAACCCTGTCCCACAGTGGGGCAGTGGGCTTTGTTTTGAGCCCTGAACCTGGGCACACCTGGGGGAAGGGTAGATGAAAAGAATTCTCCCTTCAGGACCTTGGGGAGAGGGAGTATATTTGCAAATCAATGAACTCGAGGGGCAGTTATGAAGCAGGGTGCTTGCAAGTTACCGGTGCTCTGGATTTGGGATTTCAGACACCCCAGAGATCGCACGTTATTAAAATTGTGATTTCTCTACCTCTTCAAAGTGTCACTTAGTTTTTTGGTCTTTCTGAAACAAATAAACACTTCTTGGAATATGCCATGTATAGAAATAGATAATACCCATAGCTTTAATAACAAGCTGTATCAATAAGTCAGTATCCAGCCTCATAGCCATTGTAACTGCTCAAAGGACAGCTTCTGTGTATCACACTTAGAGTTTACTAAAAGGAGACTCTGCTTTGATATTTTGTGAAATTCTATTCAATTTAGATCTTTATATATTGTTCAGGAATATGAGGAGGGTGAATCGTTCCTCTTCTTTTTATAGCTTTACTAGGGGTCCGGTGCACAAAAATTTGTGCTCTCAGGGGGGTCCCTCAGCCCGGCCTGTGCCCTCTCGCAGTCTGGGACCCCTCAGGGGATGTCCACCTGCTGGCATGCCTGGCCAGCCTGGCTGAGGGGCTGATGGCTGTTTGCAGGCTGGCCAAGCCCCCCAGTGTGAACCCTCACCCCACTGGGGTGTGGCCAGCCTGGGTGATAGGCTGAGGGCCATTTCCAGATTTCCCACAGCCCCTTCAGGGTTCGAGTCCCTACTGGGGTACCTGGCCAGCCTGGGTGAGGGCTGAGGGCCATTTTCAGGCTTTCAGGCTGCCCACAGCTCCCATTGACCCAAGGTCCCAGCGAGGCTGGCTGGAATCAGGTTTCTGGGGTTTATTTATCTTTTATAATTGAAACACTGTTCCTTTGAGCCGAGGCCTAGGCAGGTAAGGAAGCCTCCTATTTGTTTCAGCTCCGTGGCTTCTATAATGGAAACACTGTTACCGTGAACAGAGGCTCAGCCAGCCTAGGTAGGCAGTTGCAATGGAAGCCTGCTGTTTACTCTAGCTCTGTGGCTGCCGGCTGCCATCTTGGCTGGGTTAATTTGCATACAGCTGCTCTGATTGGTTGGTGGGCATGGTTTGGCTGGTGGGCATGGTTTGGCCGGTGGGCATGGCTTAGGCGTCCCAGAGATACAGTTAATTTGCATATTACTCTTTTATTAGATTAGATTAAGCTTTTGTGTAAAAGACCAAATGAGGTTCCAACTACTAAATAGAAACACATTAAATGATTGTTTTCCTTAAAGTTACAGGCTGGGGGAGGGTTGGGGAGGAATTAAGAGATCAACTGAAAGACTTGCATGCATGCATATGAGCATAATCAATGGACACAAGAAACTGGGGGGTAGGGGAGAAGGGGGGAAGGGCAAGGGAAAAAATGGAGACCTATCTATCACTTGTTGTAATACTTTAAGCAATAATAATAATTAAAAAAACAACAAAATAAAAAACCACATATTTATAAAGTTATAAAGATGACATAAAAAAATAAAATTACAGGCCACTTAAGTACAACCTGATGAACACAACCCACAAGTGGTGATTTCAATAAGATTATGAAATAAAACTTCACAAACATTTCTTGAATACTGCCAACTTGCTCACACTCTACTACTTAAGGTACAGTTGGGAAAGCATCAATGTACCAAGGTAAGTAATAAAATGTTTGACCAATCATCAATAAATTTCTAAATTATCCAAATGTGACAAGGTATAGCAAGTAAAAAAGTATCATTGTCTTCATAGTAATATCATAAACATTTGTTGGGAACAAAAGGAAAATGCAAATTTCTATTTGCTATTTGCATAAAGTTATCAAAATTAGAACATGAAGAAAAATAATCTATAGTCACAAATGTGTATTAATAATGTAAACTGTCCTCCTTTTGACAGTTGTCATCCATGTCAATACCACATCATTTCCTTTTATCTGCTATCATTTTGTATTTGAAGAAACATCAATATCAAGGCATGAATGACCTTCACTCCTAACTCCAAAGGCAAAGGTTACAAAAGTGAATGTCTGCATCTCCCTAAATGAACAGGAAGAATGTCAAGGACCTGCTTTTACAACATAGCAATCTGGGGATTTTTTTATTCAGAGATTCTATTGTTTTTTCCACTACCATCGGTAACAAAACAGGGAAATGAGGTTTTAAAAAAATCAATGTCAAATGTAAACAAATCATTTGGGCTCTGCTTGGCTCCATAGTGTTTTATATTTACTTTGCAGATGTAACCTTTCCAGGCATTGGCCAACTCCTGTGTGATAAATAAAATTATCTTTAAAATTGGAGTATGATGTCACCACAAACATGGTATGATGGAAACAAAGATATAACCAGTGCCCATTTATCCAGAATGACAGGAAGATGGATAATTGAATAGTCTCATTAGGTAAGAATTATTGTACATAGATTACCAATTTTCCAAGAAATAGAGTAAAAATAGAATATCTCTTAACTATCTTTAAACTAAGAACAAGTTAACCCATTTAGTTCATAACATTAACTATGGCATACTAATATTTATGAATATAAATTTAGGCTTCTAGCTATTAATTGGACCTGAAAATTGTTCGTTTCAACAAATTCTTGCCATAATTATATCATTATATTTGTCTTTCTCACAAAAAAAGATGTACAAGTGTACATTTTTATAACTCCTGTAAGTTTGAGCTTTTAAAATATTTTATTTCAGGGACAGGAAGGGAAGATAGAAAATCACAATAATGATAACTCTTATGTAGGAATAATAGAGGAAAAGATACATTTAAAAAAATTTAATTACTAATCATTTAGTGCAAATAGGAATGATTTAAAATATTTAAAAATTCTGCCTGAAGGTTCAAAAAAATTATTTAAGCTGTATACCCTTGTCCTGCATTTACTTTTATATTGTAATAAGAATAAACCTTCTAATAAAAATGATTGAATTTGGACCGTAATTCTGAATAAGAGATATCCTGGAAATACTATATCCTGCTTTTGTATACATTTCAAATTCAAAGATCAAGCGTACCTTTCTTTTGTGCATGTTAAAATTTCAAATTCTGTATTCAATGAAAGGATGTTTTGATAGGGACCAAAAGCTCTCTGCTCACCTGAGATTTTACTAGTCTCCTAAGCAGCAAAAACATCCTGTTTTTTTCTTGTCTTTGAAGAGTCTATAGCTTTCCAGGAATGCAGGTATTTTATGACGCAGCAGAGCTCAGCGAAGTCCAGCAGGAAGGAAAAGCTAAGGAGATTCCGACACCAAAATCATCCCTGCCCACTAGGCATCACAGACGTGAACGTGGAGAAGATTCAGTGTGAGTCTGTAAGACGTTACCTGCCTAGATCCCTTCCGACATCCTTTCCCAGCAGTCCCCATCTTCTGGCTGCTCAGATGCTCCCCTTTGTGTACTGGAGTTGCCTTGCTGCAAGTGCCTGGAAGGTTAGGCGTCCCCCACCTTCCCCATCCCTCCCACAGACTACCAGGTCCACCTGCAGCCAAGGACTGGTTCCTAGGAGGGTACAAAACCCCAGCTCCTTTGCCTCCACATAAGACAATCTCTGACATGTAATTATATTCCAGAGCTCCCCACGGGGTCAGGCTGAGTCTGAAGCTGCACCTGAAATCACACTACTGCTTGTGTTCGTTTGCTTTTCCCTGTCTCCCCTCGCTTGTCTCTCCACGGAGCGTTCCTTTATAAATCACTCGCACCTGAATCCTCAGCTAAAGTTCCACCAGAGACACCTCGATCCACAACACCGGCAAAGCTCAGTATCCAGGAGTCCAACCGCATTATCTCACTTCAGGAAAACAGGTGTCCCAGATAGAAAGCAGAGGCGGAAACTGGCGGTGGGGCAGGTGACCTTCAGAATCAGAATCCGGGGCTAAAAGGCAGCATCAGGGAGTTTTAATGGCCACTATGGAAAAGGACTGATATTCAGAGAACTCAGTTCTGGAGGATAACGGGACTGTTGCTGTTTATAACAAGAGGCACACGGGAGGAGGAGCCAATACAGAAGACTAGTTATAAAAAGTGAGGCAAAGTTTATCATTCTGTTATGCCTTTTTCTGTCATTCCACCTGAAATAGCTACTTCCCAATCTCCCATTATCGCCTTCTGCTGGATCTGAAAATTTGAATTAGTCTTTGAAAACAGTCCTGATGTCTCCTTCTCCTTCATCTAAAGCCTTTCCAGTGCTCATAACATGGGCCTAATCACTCTTTCCTCCCTGCCTTCTCTATCATGGGTACATAACTCTATTACTGAGATTATCACCCAATATTATTGGTAATGTTTCACTTTTTCTCCTTTTATAGATTGTGACAGTCAAGAGCCTGTCTTATGGATTATTTTATCCATAAAACCTGTCATTTTGTCAAAAGCAGCTCTGACGAATTGACAAGAACAGCTCATAGAACAATGCCAAATCTCAATTCCATCACTGAAGTGAAGCTCAAAAGCAGTGGGGCTGCTCAAATAGACCCTTCAAAGCCGGGCCAACAAATAGAATCGAGGCTGGTAATTGAGGACTAAAAGCACACCTGAGGGGGTGGGGGAAGGTGATAACAGGTGTAGCGCAAAGAACCAGACCAGGTTAGAGAGCAGTTATTTCTAGGTTCATGCCCTTTATATCCCCAAATTGAGGAATTACATAAACACCTTATTTTGTTCTTTTACACAAGAAAGATTAAATTTATTTTATACTTAATCAACTCAATATTAGGATCCTATCAAGTGAACAGTTATATTTTTTCCTTCTTCCTTCTCTCTTCTACAATTCAATGTTATGTTTGATGGTTGAAGAACTAAGGTTTACATCCTATTTGCTACCCAGATTTCTTAAAGAATGTATTAAAGAAATAAATTTAAATTACCAATTAAATTAATGATTTTACATGATCTGTGCATTTTATCCAGGGCATCTTTTTTCCTATAACTTTAGAAAATAGATGGTTAATTGTATTGAGAATCTTATCCGTGCTTTAGTATATTGATTCATATAATTACGAGTTAATTAACTTATTAAAAAATAAACTCTATTGAATTGTAGTTAATCTATGGTTCAACAGGTGTGGTAACAAAAATGATTTTAGTTCACTTGGATTTCTGTTTTACAAACTCACTGCATTTAGTACAGATGGTGTTGTAAGACTTGAACAGCGAATTTTGTCATAATTGTCAAATCAAACAATAGACTGTCAGTTGTGGAGACTTAGTTTTCTTTATTCCACTATCATGATTTCTATTCCTAACATTGTCACTTTCAATGTTAAATGGAATAAAGATAACTAATCTATAACACATAGACACTGACACTCACTGGCACCAAAATGGCTCATTTTAAAGTGCCTGAAGTACATTCTGGGAGAACATACTTATCAAACCTCTGCATTGACCATTTGCCCATATTTCTCCCTGCCAAAGGGGATCCTGTTATATTTCATCCTGAATAGGTTCCACCTCTCTGTCATACTTGGAAAGTGCTTGCTTCAGCTAACATGCATATCAGATCCACATTTCTTGACTCTTCTCTTTTCAGTGTCTTCCTCTCCTATGGGATAGTGAATTCATTAATTCCGTTTTTCACTGCCTTTCTGTTGCACTATTACCATAGCCTTCTTACCAGATTTCCTTCCTACAGCCTACACCAGATACAGCCTAAAATACAAGGTGTATCATGTGATATCCACCGAAAAACATGCAGTGCTTCCTCATTCCTTTTCATCAGAGTAAGCATGTTGCCACCTTTCTTGGTAGTTTAATATATTACTTTCCCTGAGTGCTGCTCTCATAACAGACCACTTACCAGCAAGTCTCTAAGACAGCAAGCATTTCTACCCATTTTTGGCTTTATTTACTCCCACAACCTACAATAATACTCTTACTACCAATAAGATTCATATTCATCATTCAATGCCCTTTTCAAATGCCATTTTCTTCATTAAATATTTTCCTTTAAGTTTTTAAATCCTAAGTTGTAATCATCTCAAGTGCCATAACTGTGTCTTAATCAATTTTGTCTTGATTACTCAATACTTAAATCAGCATCTGGCCTATAAATAATGTCAAATTAATGTTTCCTTGAAGAGTTTTCTGAATCTTCTATCTTATCTATAATAATAAAAGGTAATATGCTAATTACACTGGGTTGACTGGACATCTTCTGGTCATCCAGTCCTCCTTCCAGTCAAAGCCACAGTGGGGAGTGGAGGGGGGGGGCGGCAGGGAGGCAGAGGCAGTTAGGGGCAATCAGGCTGGCAGGTAGAGTGGTTAAGGGCAATTAGGCAGGCAGGCAAACGGTTAGGAGCCAGTAGTCCCAGATTGCGAGAGGGATGTCCAACTGCCTATTTAGGCCCAATCCTAAACTGGCAGTTGGCTGGATTGGAGAGGGTGCAGGCTGGGCTGAGGGATCCCAACCCCTGCACAAATTTCATGCACTGGGCCTCTAGTCTATATATATAAAAGCCTAAGCAACCATTATGACGGGTCAACTGGTCACTATGACGTGCACTGACCACCAGGGGACAGATGCTCAATGAACTTCCACAGCCAACCTCCTGTGGTCCCTCTCCCTGGCTGGACAGCCTTGGGACTGGGTGAGATGGCCCTGATCAGCCCAATTGCCGGCCAGGCTGTGGGGTCCCACCTGTGCATGAATTCATGCACCAGGCCCTTAGTAAAATTATAAGATCTAACTTGCAGTCTCCAGTCTGATCATCCTTAAAACTAAACTTCCAAATATTGTCAGAATGATTTAAGATTTAAATGACCTTGTCATTCCATTCTAATTATTAAAGTTTTTCAATGATCCTCTGTCATTCATTCAAGTCATTAAGTAAATATTCTTGGAGAACCTAGTATATGATAGGCACTGGGAATAGAAGAGTAACAGAATGAACAACATCCTTGACTTCATGACAAATTACAGTCTACTACAAGATCCAGTTAAAACACATGCACTTGCACACACAGAATACAAGTTATCCTAATACTTAGAAGAAAGTACAAGACATACAAGAGTAAACAAAAAGGGATCTGGACCTATCTTACTTGTCTTTTAATCTCCCTGTCTGAGAAATTACCAGAGTTATTGCCAAAACTTAGTATATTGAACCAAATAGAATTCTTCCTGTTTTGCTATTATACAACATCAAATGAATGTCAGGGACATTGTCAATAGGCATATTCATAGTTCATTTTTAAGTTCACCAGGGGTGAAAAGTTTTTAACATTGCTCATATGGATATAGACAAATGTATCTTTTATGCAAATGTCCATATGCTTTTACATGAATCTCACAATCCTATCTAATAAAAGAGTAATATGCAAATTAACCATCATTCCCTCACTCCGTTACAAAACTGGCAGCAGCCACGAAGCTGAAGCAAGCAGGAGCTTTGGGTTGCCCTGAGGATGGAGGAAGCTTCCTGTCTGCCCTGGCACACCCTGAGCTCCGCTCAATGCTACAAAGTTTCAATTATAGAAGATAAATAAATCCCAGATACCTACTTCCAGCTGGCATGGCCTCTGCTCAAAGAAGTGCTGGGAGCCGGGGTTGCTGCAACCCAGGCTTCCAGCCAGACCAAGGCTACAAAGTTTCAATGATAGAAGTTAATAAGATTCTTGCTTCCAGCCCGTGGGTGTGGCCAGCCTGAAAATGGCCCTCAGTCCCTTATTCAGGCTGGCCAAGCACCCCAGAGGGACGCCCACCCTGATTCAGAACATTCTTCATGCCAAACCAGCCAGCCCCTGCCCCCCATGCACCAGGCCTCTATCCTATATAATAAAAGGGTAATATGTAAATTGACCATAACAGCAGAATGACTGGGAATGACTGGTCACTATTTCACAGACTGTCCACCAGGGAGCAGACACTCAATGCAGGAGCTACCCCCTGGTGGTCAGTGCTCTCCAACAGAGGGAGCTCTGCTCAGCCACAAGCTAGACTGATGGCTGCCAGCACAGCAGTGGTGGCAGGAGCCTCTCCTGCCTCCTCAGCAGAGCTAAGGATGTCTGACTGCAGCTTAGGCCTGTTCCCCTCTGGCAAGTAGACATCCCTCAAGGGCTCCCGGGCCACCAGAGGGATGTGTGACTGCCAACTTAGGCCTGATCCCCTGGAGAGCGGGCCTAAGCCAGCAGGTGGACATCCCCCAAGGGGTCCCAGACTGAGAGGGCACAGGCTGGGCTGAGGGACCCCCCTGAGTGCACTGGGCCTCTAGTTTAAATATATGTGGAAAATAGATAAAAGGTAGAACAGAAATAAATAGTAAGAGAGGATAAGCACAAAATAATAAAAAAAAAAAAATGAGGGGGGAAAATTATAAAGAGATGAATAAAATTGGACTGGACACGCAGAAAAGTTTCTTTAATTGTACACATTAAAATTCTGATCCAATAGCTGGCATTCTTTCATGTTTTTCTGCCAATGCTAAAGAACTATATTGAATTTCATGTTATAAAATTTTTTAAATAGGCATAATTTTTTATGATTTGTATGATTATAGATATCATAACCATGCCTATTAATACATTTGATGTTTTATAAAAATTTATCTATGGAATGTATAGTTACTATTGTAACTACTCTGTGTAGCATGAAAGAGACCATAGACTATTGTGTCAGTGTGTCTATGTTCCATACAACTTTACTTATAAGAACAGGCATCTAACCTATAGGCTATAATTTGCCAGCCAACCACTGTCTTAGAGTAAAATGCACTATTAAATACACACACATACATGCACATCTACGCAAAATTCTTTGTGTATATTTTGATTATATGTCTTCCATATAAAGGTATGTATTATTCTAGGGCTCATTCTGCATTACATTATCTATAAAACATGATGCATACTTTATATGGTAATCTTCACCCTTCACTTTTCTTGAGACAGCATCAGATTCGTGTATATATTAATCTTTCATTTTTTTATGATCCTCAAATTTTGATAATTAATTTTTCCTTTTATAATTCTTTTGTAATAATATGGCTTTAATGCAAATAACAAGTTGATGTATTTGTGTGTGTATGTGTATTATTTAAGCTAATCACTTTCCCTTCACTAGAATATAACTCCGTAAGTTTAACTATTACTATTATTTTATAGAAACAGTTTCTGCCACCTAAACCTTCATATTTATTGCTTTCATCATAGGTAGTTATGCCCAGGAGGTAGGCCAATATCAACTGATTCCTACGGAAATGTACTGCTGAGTAGTTCCTAATGTCTTCTTTCCAGAAGACTCTGCAGATATTTCCAGGAGCGTTACTCTAATAGGAAATGTGTTATGCTTTTTTTCCAGATAGAACATATTAAGAGGAAATATGCACTTAAATGTCTGAAAAGGAACAGTATCTGGCCATTATCTTAGGCTCTATTAGTTTTCCCAATTGAGAGTGCTATGGGAACTCTGCAGATGATCCCCTTACTTTCTTTGCAGTTTACATGAGTTAGTGACCATGGCCCTTTAGCCAGTTTCTATGGCAGCACTAGAGGACAAGCACAGAAACTTTTATGGCTGTAAAGATGGCTGGATATTTACCGGATGAAAGCCAAGATTGTGCACGCAGAAAAGAGAGAGGCAGTTCTTTTTTCCCATTTACAGACATAGGCACAAAGCCAAGTTCAAGTTTGTGTTACATGGTCATTAAGTCTGAGGTCACAGAAATGAAGCTGACAGAAAAATTATAAGCAAAATTCACTTTATGAGATACGGATCTCATAGCCTTTACTCACCAATCTATGTATGGAGCCATTTCTGTGTTTGATGTGTTAATCTGATCCTGCCAGTCCTACCCACATGGAGCTCCAGATGAAGCCTGAGCAATCAATGGAGGAATTGTCCACAGACAGGATGCAGGAAGGTAGGAAAGCAAGGTGGAGCTTAGGGCCCCTGGAAAGACAGCAGGCTTGAATTGGGCCTTTGATAGTACATCAATTAAGCCTGACTAGCATGACAGCAAACCACATTCTTGTCCTGATTTGAATGTAGATTGAGCTATGTCTCTTCTTACCACAGGCAAAGAGCACAGACAGTCTTTTCTTCAAGTATGGCAAATAACTGGTTGATCAAGTTTAAGAAAGAAAATGATATATATAGAGAGAAAGAGTAGCATGGCCTGACAACCTCTAAATTTAGCAGCCATACTAAATGTATTACCATCTTTTCTGTTTCAAATTTCCTTTCTGCTTGCATTCTAAGCAAGAGTACCACATTTAGCAATACCAGCTAAATTTGAATTTCAGATAAATATTAATAATGTAGAAGTATACCCTGCAATAGTTGAGATAAAGTTTCATTAAGAAATTACTCACTTTTTGTCTAAATTTACCTGGGCATCTTGCATTTGATCTGGCAGCTCTAATTCTTAGTAAAGCATGGACAATGACAGAGATGACATTTTATATAAGAATATTAATTATTGGATGGATAAGTTGACACTATAGTCTTCCATGCTGTGGTTCATTATAGATTGAATGAGATCAGTTTGTTACTTCTCATATAGACATGTATAATTAATTCAGACTAACTGGAGAAGGCCAATCTGAAATAGAAAAATATTTTAAAGTAAATAATACAATTTAAGGAGAGAAATACAGAATCTAGTCAATTAATTACCAGTCACTGAAAAATAATTAGTAAAAGAGTTATGTGGAATAACTTATTCATGAGAGTGATAGAGTTTATCCTCTTGAAGAAAATTGATAATTTTCATTTAAAGTTCTTTGAGGGCTGGACAGCAACATAGAAAGTAAGAAATAATAAAAAAAAAAAACCTCTCTTCTTGAAATGAACACAAGATAATAATAATAGCAATAATAACTAACATTTTATCTAACATTTACTATTGTTAAAATTTTTAGGGTGCACATTTATAGGCACCATCATCTCCTTTTTGTCTTTTAATCCTCATGGTATCCCTATGAAAAAAATACTCTTCTTACAGTCTCTATTTTATAGATAAGGACATCAGGACTTAAGACTGATTAAGAAAATTCACACAGAGGCAGGGAAAAATCTTTAATCTACATTCTACTGATGCCATAAAATTTCATGCTCCTAACTATCCTATCTAATAAAAGAGTAATATGCAAATTAGGCATCACTCCATGACAAATATGGCCCATCCATGGCCACAGGATGGTAGCGCCCATAGCCACATCCTGTCTAATAAAAGTGTAATATGCAAATTAGGTGTTACTCCATGACAAAGACGGCCGCCCCTATAGCCACAAGATGGCAGTGCCCAGTCTTGCTAAGCCCCACCACTGAAGTGGTCAGGTCTGTTAGCCAGGCAGGTGGCGGGGCAAGCGGGGGGCCCGAGGGATGGAACAGGTGATCAGAGGGGGCAGGGGGTCCCCTCTAAGGCCAGAAGCCTTTGCCAGAGGCCTCAGGCCTGGCAGTGGCAGAGCTGGTGATCTCAGGGCCTGGGTTCCACAGAGCCAGCAATCGGAGGGGCAGGGTCAGAGGGGCAAACACAGGGGTCTGGGCACCGGTGGAGCCAGCAAATCAGGGGTCTGGGAGTCCCCTGCCCAGGCCTGTAGTCTTGGTCAGAGGCTGTGAGTGGGGCAAGGGTAGAGCCTGAGATGGCAGGGGGCAGGATCGGAGCTGGTGATCGCAGAGGCCTGGACTCTGTGAAGCCGGTGATCAGAGGGGCTTGTGGGTCCCCTGCCCAGGTCCCTGCACAGGCCTATAGCTTCAGGCAGAGGTTACAGGCCTGGGCAGGGGTGAAGCTGGTATTGGAGGGGCAGGGGTGGAGCCAGTGATCTGAGTGAACTACAGAGGAAACACCTTTTCTTACTGCTCATTGGCTAAGCTCCCTGTATGCCACTGGTAATATTCTTAGTAACTTGGGTAATAAGACTCCAAAATGATGATCTAGGGTTTTTCCACCTCACTCCTGGAGAAAAAAAAATGAAGGTCCACTGCTGGAGGGCTAAGAAATGTCATATCCTGCCCTAGCTGGTTTGGCTCAGTGCATAATGCCTCAGCCTGCTGACTGCAGGGTCTGGGTTCAATTCTGACCAAGGGCATGTACCTAGGTTGCAGGATCCTCCCTGGCCAGGGCCCAGGTCAGGGCTCATGCAGGAGGCAACCAATCAAAATGTTCCTTTTACTTTGATGTTTCTCTCTGTTTTTCTCTTCCACATTCTCTAAAAATTAATGGAAACATATCCTCAGGTGAGCATAAGAAAGAAAGAAAGACAGAAAGACAGAAGAAAGAAAGAAAGAAAGAAAGAAAGAAAGAAAGAAAGAAAGAAAGAAAGAAAGAAAGAGAAAGAGAGAAAGAAAGAAAGAAAGAAAGAAAGAAAGAAAGAAAGAAAGAAAGAAAGAAAGAAAGAAAGAAAGAAAGAAAGAAATGTCATCTTCTATGAAAGACACATCTTGAAAATGCCTAAAGAAAGCTGTCATTTTTTCATGGTGAAGGGACTGGAGTCTGTGTTGATGAAAACACCTTGGTGGCTGTGGTGACTGGCAGTGGCTGCAGCAGTGGGTTGATGGGGCTGGTGACTTCCCCAGATTAGCCTGGTCACCTTCCACAAAGGGAGGCCATACTGCGGCTTAGGCCCACTCCCCAAGGGGATCAGGGAGCAGGCCTAAGCCATCAGTAGGACACCCCTGAGGTCTCCCAATATGTGAGAGGGGGAAGGCTGGGGTGAGGCAAATTTCATGCACCAGGCCCCTAGTCCTATATAATAAAAGGCTAATATGCAAATAGACCGAATGGCAGAACAACCAAAAAAAATGAACAACTGGTCGCTATGATGTGCACTGACCACCAGGGGGCATGTATGGAATGTGGTGGGTGTTGGCCGCTGTGGGATGAGAGGGGGCACCAGACCAAGGCGGGGCCCTGGTCACTGTCACTGAGGTAAGTCTATGGTGGTTACTGAAAATTCTTTGCCCCTGCGCACTGTAGTCCCATGCGGCACTTGCACCTGTTGCCGGTGCTAGAGCTGCTGCTCACATCTACTGCCAGCACTAGCCCCGCTCACACCTGCAGCCAGTGCTGGAGCCACTGCTTGCACCCACTGCTGATGCCTGGCACTGGTCCCGAACACTCAGTGCCATCAGTGGGTGTGAGCTGTAGCTGCTGGTCCTGATCGCCCTGAGGGCTTCTGAACCTCCCCCTGCTACTGAGGGGTGATTGAGACATAGAGTTGAATGTGATAGAAATGGCATTGTTATCATTAATTAAGACTATGGAAATTGGCTTTCAATTTGGGTGGACACCAAGTATTCATCAGGCATGGGTAGAGCACATGCTAGAAAAACACCTTTTTGTAAAAAAAGAATACTTTGTTGAAGTTTCTACTGGATTAGTCAGCCATACAGTGTCAGGAGGAAATAAAAATTTGAATAACCAAAAGAATTAAGACAAGAAAGAAATAAACATCTAAATATAACAGTATCCCTTTCACTCCTGGGTTCAAACCCAACTAAGAGAAAGCCACATAGAATGGAGAGTTGGATATTCAAATATAAGCTTTATATTTGGATTGGAAATTGGTTGGATTGGAAAGCATGACTTGTCTAGACTTACAACCACAACATGCTGTATCATAGGAGGATAGAAGGAGGCCCAGGGCAACATTGTTTTCCACATTATGTGAAACTACTCATTTCAGAGAGCTGACAGTACAGGGTCAAAGCTATTGAGATATAATTATATCAAGTCACAGAGGAAGGAAAGTCAGTCTCAATCAACGGCCTCTAACTTCAAGGACTTAGGTCATTGAGTATGAATAGGGGATTTTGAAAAAGTCTGGGACTGCTAACTTCCAAATTATTAGCAACTCAAGAAGTCACCAGGGGCTGAATTTTTAAAAGGTCCACTGAAAAAACAGTGAATGTTCACTGGAAACTAGTAGAGGGTGACTTAGTGTAGCTATGGAATTCCTCCTCAGCACCAAAAACCCTAGGGAAAAAACGTAGAAAGCTGTAGCTCACAAGAGGACATGGCTGGGGTCTGGGTGAGAGAGTCTAGTATGCTAGATGGCCACTACCATTGCAAGCCTGCTCTGAGCTAGGGAGAGGCCCTGGAAAACTTATCCATTAGTACAGGCTGCTTATCTGTCCACATTAAGAAGAAAGAAGATTCTAGAAAGATAATATGCACTGTTTGAAACTGATATTTTTATTACATAACTAGAGGCCCAGTTCAGAAAATTCATGCACAGGAGGAGGGGAGGGTCTCTTAGCCCAGCCTGTGTCCTCTTGCAATCTGAGACATTCCTCTCCCAATCCAGGAGGCTGCATGCACCAGTGACCATACTGTTCAAACAGGTGAAAAGCATCTTGCTGTTGTATGGGCAGCTACATTTTTTTTGCCCTGATTATAAAAAGCAGTACATAACATGATCCTTCTGAGGCAGGAGTACTATTTTCCTCATCTTATGGGTGGAAAACTAAAGCAAAGAGAAGTTAAGTAATTGGCTTTGTCACACAGTTATAAGTGTCAGAATCACGGCTGACAACAAAATGTGCAAGCCAGAGTCAATGCATATCATCGCTGCATCATCCTGTTTTTTCAGTGTTAGAGTAGCTTTGCCAGGTCTTAATTTTTAAATCTAAGTGACTGTTCCCAATATGTAGGATAGGGTCCCTAGGCCTGGCCAGTGATCAGGGCCAATCTGTGGGGCGACCAGTGGGTGGGGCAATCGAGGGGCCCCCGCTGGCACCTGCCTTGGCTGGTGGCCTGGCACTGCCCGCTCGCTGTCCCCAACAGGGGGCAGCTCCTGCCTTGAGCATCTGTCTTCTTGGTAGTCAGTGCACATCATAGCGACTGGTCATTCCACCAGTCATTCTGTGTTGGGTTGATTTGCATATTAGGGTTTTATTATATCTCATCTAATAAAAGAGTAATATGCAAATTGACCCTCACTCTGTTACACTTAAGCCACGCCCACCAGCCAAGCCATGCCCACCAGCCAATCAGAGTAGCTGTATGCAAATTAACCTGGCCAAGATGGTGGCTGGCAGCCACGGAGCTAGAGCAAACAGGAGGCTTCTGTTGCACCAGGGATGCAGTTGAAACTGCCTGCCTAGGCCGGCCAGGCCTCTGCTCAAAGCAACAATGTTTCAATTATAAAAGCCACAGAGTTGAAGCAAACAGAAGGCTTCATTGCCTGACTAGGCCTCTGCTCAAGGCAATGAAGTTTCAATTATAGAAGATAAATAAACCCCAGAAACCTGATTCCAGCCAGCCTCGCTGGGACGTTGGGTCAATGGGAGTAATGGGCAGCCTGAAAACGGTTCTCAGACCCTCACCCACGCTTCCCAGTCACCCCAGTAGGGACCTGAACCCTGAAGGAACTGTGGGCAGTCTGAAAACGGCCCTCAGCCCTCATCCAAGCTGGCCACACCCTCATGGGGTGAGGGTCCCCTTGGGGGGGCTTGGCTGCAAACAGCCTGCAAACAGCCATCAGCCCCTCAGCCAGGCTGGCCAGGCATGCCAGCAGGTGGACATCCCCTGAGGGGTCCCAGACTGAGAGATGGCACAGGCTGGGCTGAAGGACCCTACCCAAGTGCACAAATTTTTGTGCACCAGGCCCCTAGTAGCTTAATAATTAGGATATCTAAAGCAAATCAGTCAGGTATAGGTTTAGGTATCCTTACTTAAACTTCTGAACTCTGGTCTTCCCTAAATAAGTTGACTATTAAATTAGACTCATTAAATCAGACATAATTCCAAACCAGTTTAGGTGATGGAGAAGGATGGGAGGTTGGAAGTGGGAGGTAATTCTGAAACAGATTCCTCTCCCTCTTTTATACAACAGTTCTTTTTTAAAAATATATTTTTATTGATTTCAGAGAGGAAGGGAGAGAGAGAGAGAGATAAAAACATCAATGATAAGAGAGAATCATTGATCAGCTGCCTTCTGCATGACCCCTACTGGGGATCAAGCCTGCAACCCAGACATGTGCCCTTGACTGGAATCAAACCCAGGACCTTTCAGTCTGCAGGCCGACACTCTATCCACTGAGCCAAACCAGCTAGGGCAACAGTTCTTAAATCTTTTTTCTGCTATTTTATAGTAGAGTTGATTAATTAATAAAAGTCTTTTTAATTTATTGAAAATGCCAATGATGAAATCTTGAAATGAAAAAGAAAATCAGTTTATTCATTTTTATTATTTAGTGTTTCAGTTATCTATTGCGGAGGGGGGGCGGGTGGTGGAAACACACCCAATGCTTAATAACTTAAAACAAAATGATTTATTTTGTTCCCAAATACGCAATTCAGGCAGGGCTCAGTAGTGCGATCTTGACTCTGCTCTAGTCAGCCTCAGCTGGGGTCTGGAATCATCTAAAAATTTGCTCACTCCCATGTTTGTCAGTCAGAGTCAGCGCTTGCTGTTGACTGGGACCCTAGCTGGGATTGTCTATCAGAACATCTTCAAGTGGCCTCTCCATGTGGTCTGGGCCTCTTCACAACATGGTGGCCGCATCTAGACAGACAGGGAGACGAGAGAGAGAGAGAGAGAGAGAGAGAGAGAGAGAGAGAGAGAGAGAGAGAGAGAGAGGAAATGGAAGTTGTATTACTTTTTATGACTGAGCCTCAGAAGCATCAGTTTCACTGTATTTTACTCCCTGGGGTGGTCAGAAAGGACTACTCAAGTTCAAGGGAGAAGAGAAGAGAAATAGACATGCTAAGTCACTTGTACCACATTCTTTACATCTAGCAATCACAAAGGTCTGCCAGGTTTCAAAGGGAGAGGAAATAGACTCTTCTTACTGGGGAAATGGCAGAGTGCTAGAAGAGCTGTAATATTACTTTGGCCATTTTTTAAGGTGACCAGATTTTAACATTGGCAAAGCAGGACACCATTGACCAGGGGGGTTATTTTTTATTATTATTACCTAAAATATTACAAAGAGTAGTACATATGTCTCTTTCCAAAAATCGGGACTTTTTTAAAACTCCGCGGGACGTGGGACAAATTGTTAAAAATCGGGACTGTCCCGCCAAAAGCAGGACATCTGGTCACCTTACCATTTTTGAACAATACAGTTAGCCACATTAGCAAACTTCTTTTCAAGATAGTAAAGTATGAAAAGTAGGGTCCAATTTCATTTAGTTACAGATAAAAGAAAATCTAAGAGCTTTCTCAAATGGAAGCAAAGAAGTAGCTATTTTTACCCTTCTTTTGCAAGCCACAATTTTCCTGAGGTTTTGTGTCAATGGGAATTTTATTCTAGCAATCAAAGGTATGGTTTGACCCTAGAATTCTATGGTTGCATCTCAGAGCAGAATCTGAAGATATACTGAAGGGAAATGCTCTTCTACTTGAGCTTATCTAAACTAATAAAAGCGAAATATTAAAATTAACCGTTTCTCCGAGACAGGGTAAGCCACGCCCACCAGCCAATCAGAGCGGCTGTATGCAAATTAGCCCAGCCAACATGGCGGCCGCCACTCCCGGACCTGAGTAAACAGCCCTTTCCATTGCGGCAGAAGCGAAAGTGAAGCTGCACCCCTCAGCTGAGCTCTGATTAAACTGCCTCTAGCGAAACACAGCTTTTTGAAACATTGTAACAATCATAGAATCCTCCGGAGCTGAAGGAAAGAGCAGCTCCAGCCTAACCAGTGAAAGTAACAATTGTTTCATTATTGACGCTGCGAGGTGAAGCAGAGGCTTCGTTAGTAGTTAGAAGGCCGCCTTAAAGGAACAGTGTATCAATTATAGGAGATAAACAAAGGCCTTCAAGGAACAGTATCAATTATAGGAGAAAAAACTCCAGAAATCTGCATCCAGCCAGCCTTGCTGGGACTTTGGGCAATGGGAGCTGTGGGCAGCTTTAAAGCCCCTCACCCAGGCTGGTCAGGCACGCCAGCAGGTGGGCATCCCCCGAGGGGTCCCAGACTGCGAGAGGGCACAGGCCGGGCTGAGGGACCTCCCGAGTGCACAGAGCGGCTGCAGGG
>PVJC01008760.1:12346-47775 GCA_004026665.1 Murina feae | reverse complement strand
CTCCCTCCCTCCCTCCCAGTTATCTGACTTACATCGTCACTGCTTGTTTGCACGTCTTCCTTCTCCAAGCTCCTTAAGGGAATGCCATGCCTGAGTTGTCTATAGACACCCAATGTCTCCCCTGGATCAGCAGTGGCCCACATCACAGTCTCCATAAGTCTGCTGAATAAATTAAGTGCCACCCATCAGGAAACTTAGTTATTTGCAGACAATTTCCTCCATACGACACTCGTCCTTTAACACGTCAGGTATGCGTGGGGCGGGCTTCCAAGGCTGGAGTGTTTGTGAGGGTCAGCTGGACACCTGCACCTCCGGAGGCGGGAACCATCACCCTGATGGCGCTTGGACAGTGCGGGGTGACTTCCCAGAGGGGCTGGGAACCGGGAGGAATTTAGCTGCTGCCAAAGCTAGTCCTGGGTGACAGTTCCTACGCATGATGATGACAATGATGACGAAGGAAAATGCCTAGGACGCCCACAGTGCGTGTCAGGAATGGGCGAGGAAGGTTGTGTGTACCCGAGAAGGTCCATGGTGTTGTGTTAGCCACTAAGTAAAGTGAGGCCAGTAGGGTAGGCCCCTTTTCCATAAAGGCCTTATGGCTTCACTCACCTGATAGCTAGAAGCTTCCATATAGCCAAGAGAAAGGTGACCACCAGCAAGGTCATGAGCCTGAGCCTCTGGCTGGGCGACATCCACAGACTCCTAGGGACTTTCTGATTTCTCCAGAGCCCTCCCCTCCACAAGATCTGAGGTGCGCACCACCCAGCTGCAGGGCTGAGCACACAGTGGGACACCATGCACACCTGTTGGCTGAGAGGACTCTGACTGTGTGCTCCTCGGGTACAAGGAAGGAAGTGCCAGGAATGGCTCTCCCTGGGAGAGCCAAACACCCCACAGCGAGCTCTGGACAGGTGTCACCAGGAAGTGAAGACGCCAACCCAAAGGCTAATAAGAAGATTAAATGCATGAAAAAGAGGACTGAGACTAATACAAATTCGATTCCCTTTTCCCAAAAGAATATCAAGCATCTGAGATGTAAGAGGTTAAGTGAAGGGCCAAAGAGATGGTTAGATTCATTTATAAGTGATTTACTTTTGAGGAGAGGTTCTGAAAGATTATTTAACTCAGAATGAACAGTAAAATGTTCAAGGCCATTCTACGGTAATTGATGAGAATGTGGAGACGGATACTGAAGTCCTACCTCGCCAATGCAATGGTCCAAAGAAGAAAAGGAAACCAATTTTATGCCAAGAAATATACATAGCAGTTTGTAGATCTTCAAATACAAAGATAATTATTAAACTTGGGTTTAATTGGTTTCCCCAACTTATAGAGTTGGGGAAGGCGAAGGAAATAAGTTAAACAGAACTGTGTGTTCTTTTTCATCCAATTTGCTCCTTTTCATCCAATTTGCCCAGTTCTGCCAGGGCTGGCCAAGCTGTGACTCGGAGATTGGCCAGAAACACCCAAGGGGGGCGGCCATGGCCCCCGAGCCCTGAGCAGATGCCCTCGCTCTCAAAGGGCTGTCAGAGCAAACATGTACACAGACCTAGACAAGAAATGGAGTTGTTTATTCCTAAGCACAGAGTGCTAACCACTTTAGCCAAGTCATTTCAATTCCCTGTGGTTAAGTCTCTTATGTGTGAAACATAAACAAACATGTAAGTCTCTTGGAGGCCATTATTAAGCGTTTCACACGTCGCACAGCAGTCTGGACGGAGGCAGACACAGAGGGGCTGGAGATGACGCTGGTACAGCAGGCCTCGCAGGAGCGGTGCTGCCCGGCGACCAAGTCCTCACTGTTTCAAAGAGCTTAAACTGGTAAAAACTGGCGCTAAGTATTTTGAAAGGTAAAGTGAAATTCAATGGGATAAACACGCATGCCCACGTGGCTCCAGACACGACAGAGCGGACACAGTCTCTGCGCCAGCGGGCGGTGCTAGTTTCAGGAGTTACCAGTCCTGAGGGTAACATGCCCTGACCAGGGACCCTGCATCTCTGTTTCCACGGTTCCCCCTGCCGTGTGGCTAGCCCAAGGGTCTCTGCAAGAAAAGCAAGCTGAGACTAGAAATCCGTGGCCAGGAACAAGCTCAAGGGGAAATCTGCATGACAACGTCTGCACTGCTTTATCCCTCTGACACTCACTCAGTTCTCTTTGCATTTTAGGAAAGGATCTGAGGGATCCAGGTTCGCGTTTATGGAGCTTCCGGAGCCCATCCTAGCCGACTGTAGAGCTGGGTGCCCAGGAGGCCTCCAAAGCTCACTGACTGGCGGCAGTAGCACCTTGCAGATCCAAACTGAACTGCCGCCGCGTTGTTCTCCCCGCCTGTGTGTGAGGCTGGCCCCTGTGAACTGTGGCCACTCTATGGGGAGAACAGGTAGAGCCTCAGGGTTTAGTCGGCCTTTGAGGTAACCAGCAAGACAGGCAGCACAACAAAACCGAGAAACTCCTCGTGATTGTCTCCTACCTCCTGGGATCCCTTTCCTCCCACGAAAACACACCTACACATACCTCCCCCGCCCCCGGGGAAGAATACTAGTGCAGGGCTTTTACCCAAAGGAGCTGGCTGCTGGGGAGAGAGCAAGTATATTCCCGAAGGCCTTCCCTAATAAACACCACAGTGCTTTTCCCCTGACAAATCCCACAAGAATTCCCAAAATGGATGTGTGCATCTCGGGGCACTTGTGCACTCAGAACCTCTGCTTCCACCTTCTCTCACCCAGGGGGCGGCCATTCCAAAGGGTCACCCTGCTCCCCAAACTCTCTGAGCACACACAAGGGTTCCCACACTCAAATGAAAAGAGCTGCCAGCTAAGCAAGTGACCCTCTAAAGCAAGGACAAGAATTTAAAAATAAAACCACCTCAGAAAAGCCACATGGACGTGTAGCCCTCCGTCAGCATTCTGCAATCCGTAGACATCTCCTGGGCGCAGTACTTGGAGGGCTGTAGCTGAGTGACGTGGGGATGCCTGCGGACAGAGAACTCCCACTCCACACGCAAATATCCCTCTGTTACTAGTGAATCGGCAAAGTCAACTGCTGAGGTCATTACTCTGGACTCCTGCCCAGACCCTGATAGAGTTTAGACATAGCTGGTCCTGATGAGGAAGAGTATTTGTGACAAGGTCACCAGGCAAAAATCTTTAGGATGAGACCACTTGCTTCTGGGCCCTGGAGTCAGAAAGTGAGTCACAAGTAAAAATGGATCTAATTTCCATTCGGCTATCATTATACTCACCTTCACTGAATGATTAAGAAAAGAAAACCAGCCATTTGACAAATATGGGGCATCTGCTATAAAAGCATCGCCAGGATATTGTCTAAATTATTTAACTTCTCAGGGCCCACAAAAATAAATGCTTTTATTAAACTGTGCTAGAAATTGCATTTTATTTTTATCGGAGAATAATTACATAACCATGTTTAGCCCGGGAAACACACTGAAACAAATGAATATTCACTCACAGTAACTATGTTAGCACACCTGACACTGCTGTGATTGTTTGAGCAAATGAATTCATTTCCCTGACGCATTCAATCTCCCCATCTCCCAGGCTGCATTTCATTCCTCTGTGCTCAGCACACGGACTCCAAATTCCTGGAAATTCCTGACTCCGTTCATTTTTTCCATCAATATTTATTCAAAGTTTCCTGAGAGCCAAGCTGAGTGCTGAGCATTGGTGTTCACAAAATTAATTTTCCAACTTAGCAAAATTCCACTCTTCTCTCGTTTCTATTAGCAATACTTTGTGTGCAAATATGAGTAACAAGACAGAACAATGAATGCTCAGTAAGTGTTAGCAGTCACTTTGGTGGCCTCCCTCCAGGGGGAATACACTGAGCACCGCTCACTTTGTTACTCAGTTATCGCATCAACCACATCCTCTCAGCGCTGATACCATCTCCGGGATCACAGAGGCAGAAGCAGCTGGGTTTAGGAAGTTAGGCAGCTAACCTGGTGTCACACGGCACCAATGGAGGACACAGCGCTCACACCTAGTTAGCCTTAGCCTGAATCCTTACCCTCCAGTGATAGGGGGAACGTGAGAAGTGAATTGAGTATAGGAGATTAAGAAGGTGTGAATTGGGGGGATATAACACTGCAAAGCACCACTTCTGCAGTAAAGCATTACTGAGCACTCGGGCTTGATAATACCTGTCTCAGCGGCCAGAGGTCGCGCCTTTGCAGTGGTCGTGCTAAACGGAGGTGGTCTACTTCAAAGCCATGTCATCCAGCCACTGAGGCAGCCTGTGGCAACCTCCGAGACGTTCTGCTGTGACCGTGAGAAGTCTGCTTTCCTTCAGGTGTGCGAGGAGCGGGCCTACGGGCACATGAGGATTCTGTCTTCTAAATCGGTGAACAAGCGCCCTGAGTCACACAGTCACCCAGGTGGTGAGCTCGTGTCCAGAGTCTCAGGAGAGAAAGCGCCTGTGTGACCCTCTCCACGCTGAGCTGCGGGGGGAGTCACAGGCAGGGCGCCCGGATTCACCCGAAGGGCTGTGGGTTGCATTCTAATGTCACAGCCTCACATAGGAAATCTAATATCAGGAGGCGAACAGGTTCCTAATCTAATCACCGCTGCCTTTTCCCTGAAGCAGCAGAGTGGCTCTGTGAGGATAAAGTGTGTCTGAGGGAAAAGAACAGGCCGGATGAACCGCAGCTGTGAGAGCTGGACACCAAAAGAGCTGTCTTATTTATTTATGGAATTAAGTGGCTTCAATGAGGCTCTACTGAGGGCTTGATGCCTGGGACAGGCGCTGTAGCCACCCTGGGCTGCAGACACTCTCCTGACATCAACCTCGCGCACCTACAGTCACATACAGGGAACCTGGACAGGGTGACACTGAGCCAGAGCAACCAGGCCCACGTGGAGAAGGATGTGAGGTACCCCTTGAGCCCCTGAGTAAAGAGGGACACTTAACGGAAACATGAAGCATTGATAGCATCCACGAAACTACAGTCACAGGGGTTGCTGGCATCAACACCAGCATTGCTTTCTGATCTGGTGGCAACTATGAAAAAATGGGAGCACAGAGGCCAAGAGCCAATGGTAGCCTTTCCCCTACAGGGTGATGTAACATGCTATCAATAATCAGAGCAAACATTCCACGCATTATCATCATGCAAAGAAAGGCTGATCTGATCATTATTACACATGCATGATATGTAATTACATATAAGCATATGGATAATCAACTAGGTGACCGTGGTTTATCTTTAAGGATTTCAAAATAAACCTCCTTGAAAATGACAAAGTGACGTGTCTGATGGAGAAGCACAGAAATACAGCAAACCTGATAAGCAAAATGAAACCCTCACTTGAATTATCACGCAGAAAAAAGGGAGGAAAATTGTAATTATCTATGTTGCAAGGAGATTAAACATCTCTCTTATAACTCGGGCTCTCAATACCATAAATAAATAGAAATTTTTCATGTTTCCCCTGGAAAAAAAATGCTGTAGCAAGATGCATTTATCTGACCTAAATGAGTTTTACTAAGAAAAAGGCCAAGTGATATTTCTGACTTAGAAGGTGAATGAGACAATAACCTAAGGTGAGGAATGGAAATGTCCTTAGTAGGGCTAAGATGACAGAAAGGCAATATTCTCCACATGATAGCAACTGCTACAACTCAACTAGCAAGAAACAGAAACTAGGATTTTTAAAAACAACCGTTTCCTATGACAATGGGAAGTCACCACATTCTGGGGAAGGGGTGGGAGGGGGGAGAGTGGAGGAGAGGGCACTGGACCCAGGCCTGCTAACAAAGTAACATGCTCCTTATGGTAGCTGTCCTCCACACAGAGACCGCCATTCAGATTAATTTTATAAAAGAGAATATCTGATATAAAATTTCAAAATACCTACTGATCAATCTACTGAGTGAAAAGTCAGAGTAAAGATCTGAATTCCAAGGTGATGGCACCTTAATCCACCTGCAAAGCCAGCCCCTCTTTGCTTTTCATAAGGAAACTAGAGGCCTGGTGCACAAAATTTGTGCACAGGTAGGGCCCCTAGGCCTGGCCAGCAATCAAGGCCAATCTGCAGGGCGAATGGCAGGGCAATGGTGGGGGGTGGAGGGTGGGTGTTGGGCCGCTGGCAACCATCTTGGCTGGTCTGGGGCCTGCGTTGAGCATCAGCCCTTAGTGGTCAGTGCGAGTCATAGTGACCTGTCATTCAGCTGGTCATTCCGCTGTTTTGTTGATTTGCATATTAGGCTCTTATTATATAGGATGAACCAATCAGGTAGAGACGAGGCAGCCGGGACAATGCATTTCAAAGCATCCACTGGTCTCTCACTGCCCCCCACGTCCACCTGGGTCTCTGGTGCAGGGTCCTGATGGGGTTCTCCCCAAGTCAATGTCACTGAGGTGCACACAGTGAGAAAAGGCGGGGAAGAGTCAGGCAGACAATGAAGGCGTAACTTGGGCAAGTCCTCGAGATTCTGCTCTGAAACCAACATTTGGTTCATTGCTCATGTTTCTGCCCTTTGGGGTCTGTAGCCGAGCAGCTTGCTGATTTAGGGAGAAGTTCATCCAGAGCAATTTTGGCCCAATAGAGACTTCGTCTGAACATGTAAAGGACAGATAACACCCCATGGATCCTCAGCTTTAAGCACTGCTCTGAGAACCAAACAACATGGTGACCCACCTGCGCAGAATGGATGGGAGCACACCTCTGAGCTGACGAGGCCCCTCCCGGCCCTATGGGATGGCTGGCGCCTGGGTTACTCCCCTCCCACCGTGCACATAAACTAGCCTCTCAGCCTAGAGCCAGCTGGGGACACAGCCATCACGTTGGACAGCATCAGACAGGTGATGGCAGGACCTGGAGGGCAGGCCTCGGAGTGGAGCCCAGCGGATTCTGAGGGACATGGCCCTCATGCGGGCTGTGCTGGGGAGAATGGGGCTGTCAACTCTCTGTGGTCATGAGAAACCTTCACATAGATCCAGGGACATGGATGCATACATGTGGAAGGATGCTGTGTTCAGTTGCTATTGTGAAGACATCATGGATGGAAAGAAACATCTCGCTGGGTTAAAGTGTATCTCTTCTGTGTACCCTAACACCCTAATACCAAATATCACCTAAAATATAAGCACTTCCTTTTCCACAATCAATAAGATGGGGGCAAAGGGGCTTACCAGGAAATAGTCAATACTTCAAAGATTAAGTTAAACCTTAGGGAAGGAAATTTAGCAGCAACTTTAAATATTTCTGCAATGAAAGATAACACTTTAGACAATTACAAAAAAGTGTGAAATGAGTAAGTACAGTACTCCATTCTCTTGTAGTAATGATTAGTGATGTTGTTGTTTTGACCCACATTCTAATTCAGATCCACTGAACTGCTAGAAAGAAAGTTTTAGTGAGGTTAAAAAAAACATGATAGCTCTGACCGGTTTGGCTCAGTGGATAGAGCATCGGCCTGCAGACTGAAGGGTCCCAGGTTTGATTCCAGTCTTGGTTGTGGGCACATCCCCAGTGGGGAGTGTACAGGAGGAAGCTGATTGATGTTTCTCTCTCATCTATGTTTCTAACTCTCTATCCCTCTCCCTTCCTCTCTGTAAAAAATCAATAAAATATATATTTTTTTAAAAAAACACGATAAGAGGAAAAAGATGAGGTTCCAATATTAGCACACATCTCCATGAAAGTTCCACAGCTTACAAAGAGTTTTCACAGCTGGGTCTCATTCAGCTCTCATGGCAGCTCTGTGGGATAAGTAGGCTGACATTACCCTCATTGGATGTTTAGCCCTGCATTTGTTCAGGAATACATTTCCTGGCAAGTCCGCGAGACCGCTCTGAAGTCAATTTGGTTCATTGCTCATGTTTCTGCCCATTGGGGTCTGCAGCTGAGTAGCTTGCTGGCTTAGGGAGGCGTCCATCCAGAGCAATGTTGGCCCAATAAAACATTGTCTGAATGTCTGAAAGACTGACCATCCTCTGCCCGGCTCCAATGCCTTCAGCATCTACTCGGAAACAGAACGTGAATGTCACCCAAAGAGTGTGATCTATGCTCTGCCCTGGGGGTGAGAACTGCAAACTGGAGGTAGGGTTACATGATGGGGAACAAGCCCACGCAAAATAAGTTCGTTCTCTTCAACCATCACTCACAGCTTTATGTAAATGGGAACAATTTTCTTTATAAACATACTCAAAAGGATGAAAAGTATGAGATGTGAAAAGAGGAAAATGCAGGATAAAAAGTATTGCTTTAAATCAGATTAATATATAAAGAAAATGAACCTACGTGTGGACTGTAAGAGTATAAGAGGACCAATACAATGCAGCCTGGGGAAGCTAGCACTTCCCTCTGACCAAACCCACGGACGTGACCTTGGGGCCCCCTGCACCGTGCGGCTGTGCGCCCAGGGGCCCGTGGGCAGGGCACGGAGAAGCCTGAGCCATCCTGAGCACGAACCCCACAGGCTGAACGTAGGGGAGCGAACATATGAGCAGAACCATCGACTCTAAAGTGAAGAGGAAGTGCAGGTCCCAGGAGAAGGCAGAAAGGCCAGAGGCAGTCTGCAGGCCAGCGAGGCCTTGCCTTTCAGAACCTCTAGCTGCGTCTGAAAGAAAAGCAAGTTCTAAGTTGCCGAATCAGTGACAGGGTGGAACCAACGGCAGTCACTGTGACTGCACGGCACTTGTAAAAACGCTGCAAACCTGGGGAACAATCTAGCAAGAATGAAAACCATCCTCTCCCCGCCCGAGTTACCAACTTGACTCCTAGATTCCCATGGAAAGCGATGGAGCCCATCTTGGACCCGTAATCAATGAGTCTGTGCGAAGCCTCACAGGACGGCTCCACGGACTGGAGCAGCGGGTGCAGAGGGTCTACTGTGGACGGACTGGCTCTGTGCCTCGGGCAGCTCCCCGGGGCCAGACAGGAGCAGAGAGTGAGGCTATAAAGGGGGAGACCGAGGCAGCCAAGGGGAAGGGCACCCGGCTGAACCCCAGGGGGTCACACCCCGGGGACATCCACGCTAAGGTGAGCAGATCCCTGGGCAGCGGGGACAGGAATGGCTTTCAGCACAGAAAGCAAAGTTTTGATAAACATTCAAAAGCTCTGATGTTGACTTTGTTTCTGCCTTTACCCTAAGCAAGCAAAGATCAGAGCAATAGTTGTCTTCAACCTTTTTGCCAAATACTTTTAAAAAGATTCTGAGAAAACGGCATGCCTTTTTGCATATTTTGAATAGACATCTACCGTCTGTTAACTTAAATGAAAATAATTACGAGAAATTTAGTCCTGCTACATGGCAAAGATGGAAAATTCCACATGTATTTGCTACCATCTTTTAAATAGAGCCAACGGGATCTGAATACCACAGTGGTGTGGTTCCCACTATTATTCATTTTAAAAATGCACACATAGGCTCAATTTTAGCAGCTGGACATTTTACATCCTTCCTCTTTCTCTTTGAAGACTCTTCTGAATTTTATTCCAATGCAGTATGTTTTTATGCTTCAAAGGCTACTGGTCACTCTATATCGTCTATAACAAAAAATGTAGCATTTCCCGGGCAATCAATTTACACAGATGAGTCCACTAACTTGGCTCCTTAGGGGAATCCAGTAAACAAAAACTAACCTGTCCTCCATGTTCACTTAGTTGGCTGCAAAATGCCCACTTGCCATTCCTATTATGAGATTAACTAGGGGCCCAGTGCACAAAAATTTGTGTACTCAGGAGGTCCCTCAGCCCGGCCTGTGCCCTCTCGTAGTTTGGGACCCCTCTGGGGATGTCCACCTGCTGGTGTGCCTGATCAGCCTGGGTGAGGGGCTGATGGCTGTTTGCAGGCTGGCCAAGCCCCCCAGTGGCGTCCCTCACCCCATTGGAGTGTGGCCAGCATGGATGATGGGCTGAGGGGTGTTTTCAGACTTTCAGGCTGCCTACAGCTCCCATTGACCCATTGTCCCAGCAAGGCTGGCTGGAAGCAGGTTTCTGGGGTTTATCTTCTATAATTGATACACTGTTCCTTCAAGCTGAGGCCTAGGCAGCCTCTACTTCACCTCGTGGCTTCTATAATTGAGACACTGTTGACCTTAGTAGTCGGCCCGGCCTGCTGTTTGCTTCAGCTCCTGAGGCTTCTATGATTGAGACATTGTTGCAAATATGTTGTTGCCTGGAGTCAGGAGATGCCCAGGCAGCCTGCAAACACTTTTACTCTTGCTGCAATGGAAACTGCCTGTTTACTCACCTCTGTGAGTGCCGGCCTCTATGTTGGCTGGGCTAATTTGCATACAGTCGCTCTGACTGGCTGGTGGGTGTGGCTTAGGCATCCCAAAGGGATGGACAATTTGCATATTACGCTTTTATTATATAGGATTCTAAACAATGCAGGGCCCAAGCCAGAGCTCCACCTGAGGTTCCCAAACTTGATGCCGCCGATGCCATGTGGGAACACACGCCCTGCCCGCCTGCGGCCAGGCCTGTGCTCCAGGTGGCCCTGCTGTCCTCCCCGAGGACCCCTCCAGGAAGCTGCAGGAAACATGACAGCTATACACTGCGCAGCTGCAACAAGTTGCTCCGAACAAAATTACCCGAAAAAGCTGGTAACTGGTTTTTAAATTTAAAATATAACAGCTTGCCTTTTTCCTGAGGGTTGAACTCTAATAATATAGAGTCATGTTTTTTATGTCTTTGGTGCTGCTCTATTGGAATAATTTGAAAGGACCACTTCGAAATATAATTTCGATGTTAGCCTAAAAGCAAGAAAAAAATCATTTTTAAAAGAAGATCAAAAGGGAGGGAATTAGGTCGGGCATTTGCTGGTGCCTACGGCTGAGCTCTACCTCACTCTAAGTCTCGCTGTGAAGGAAGAGTTACAGATGTCAGTGTTAATAAATCAAAAGTTTGCAGGTGGGTTTATATTTCAAGTAAAAGTAAAATGAGCTCACTCATCAAGGTTTATCTAATAGCGCATAATCAAGTCCTAAAATGTCTAACTTTTAACTCCAAAATACCTGCATTCTTTCTGAGAAATTGGTTGTGAAGCTTCAGATGTATTTTGGGAAAAATCATTAATTTAATTGCTAGAACTGCTCAGAATAATGAAACAAAGACATCAATCAGTGAAGACTACAGACATTTCTCCACAAAAAAACGGCACATTACGAGGTTTCTAAACAATCTAAACTGTTTTCTTTTTCTTTTCTTTTTTTAAAAAAATATATTTTATTGATTTTTTACAGATAGGAAGGGAGAGGGATAGAAAGTTAGAAACATCGATGAGAGAGAAACATCCATCAGCTGCTTCCTGCACACTCCCTACTGGGGATGTGCCCGCAACCAAGGTACATGCCCTTGACCGGAATCGAACCTGGGACCCTTGAGTCTGCAGGCGGATGCTCTATCCACTGGGCCAAACCGGTTAGGGCTGTTTTCTTTTTCTTGCTTGCATTTTCCACAAGTACTCTGTGACTCAGGAATGTTTCACACTTATGATTCAATGTGTCAAAGCTGGCTGCAGATATGAAATATGTCATTAAAAAGATGCGGACACAGAATCCTGGAACAGACGGTCACATCTCAGAGAGAAGGTGGGGGTGGGTGGGGGGTGGGTGAGAAGAAATAAGCCAATGAACTTGTATGCGTTTATGCGTAACCATGGACACAGACAATAAGGTAGTAAAGGTCTGGGGCAGGGGTGGGGGCGGACGAGAAGAGGGCAATGGGAGGAAAAAGGGGACACATGTAATACTTTCAATAATAAAAATTAAAAAAAGAGAAATAAGTCACTGCTATTTTTCTTGTTAATCATGTCTATTGAGTGAAAGGTAATGCTTATTAAAGGAAGATATTTCCTACTTTGTATTTACCACAATTTGGTAGTAGATTAAATCAAATTTTAAACGTTTCCATAAAGAGTGCAACACAGACGCCGAGGAGGGAAAAAGGCAAGTATCAGCTAAATGATCTTTGACACAAGTACGTACCACATAATCCCAGCCCAGACCAAGAAGTGAGTTATTAATATGAATACCGCTAGTCTAATGTTTAGTTTCAAAATGAGAAGGTCGTCAGATATTTCTACTGTGAGAATCAGTGGCCTGACCATGTAGAATCACAAGTCAAGGTGTTTCCTGCGTGCAGAAATGCAGCGTTTTATTAGGGATTTATAACAAGCTTTTCTCCATTAAAAAAAGATTGCTTTCATCACCCAACGCTCCTCAGAGGCCCTGCCCAGCTCAGCGGCAACCACCCTCAGGGGCTACCACTCTCCTGACTTCCATCGCTGGAAATCAATTCTTTTTCTTCTTCAATTTCACAGAAATGGAATCATACAATACACACTTTCTCCCATTTAGCTTCTTTCTTACTCAACTCTTTTTAAAAATAAATTATTTTTAGAATTTATTTTAGAGTGGGAGATAGAGAGAGAAGCATTGATCGGCTGCCTCTTGCATGCCTCCTACTGTGGATCGAGCCTGCAACCTGGGCATGTGCCCTGATCAGGAATCGAGCCGTGAACTCCTGGCTCATGGGTTGAGGCTCAACCACTGAGTCACACCAGCCGGGCAACTTACTTTTTGAAATGCAACCACTGACATATCAGGAGTTTCTTTCACCATTTATTTATTTATTTATTTTTAAAATTTTTAAGTATATTTTATTGATTTTTTTACAGAGAGGAAGGGAGAGGGATAGAGAGTTAGAAACATCGATCAGCTGCCTACTGCACACCCCCCACTGGGGATGTGCCCGCAACCAAGGTACATGCCCTTCACCAGAATCGAACCTGGGACCCTTCAGTCCACATGTCGACGCTCTATCCACTGAGCCACACCAGCTAGGGCCCTTTCACCCTTTAATTACAGAACGCTTATCCATGCTACGATGAAGCCACAGAACTTCCACCCGTTGTGCTCATGGCTGTGGCTATGGCTGTGTTCGGGCAGGGCTGTCATCAGGAAGCTGCGTGGACATTCCTGGTAGGTCTTTCTGGGACATGGACACTATCTTCTCTTTAAAAAAATATATATTTTTATTCATTTTAGAGAGAGGACAGGAGAGGGGTAGAGAAAAACAATGAAGGAAACCTGCTCAGCTGCCTCCCGCTTGCCCCCTGCTGGGGAGGGTGGAGCCTGCAGCCAGGGCAAGGCCTCATTGTGCCCAGGAGTGCGCCCTGCTGCTATGTCAGATCCAGTCTCCAGACCGAGCAGGGCGCTGGCTCTGGGCTGGCGGGCGCTCCTCATGAATGCACTGTGGCCTGCTGGGGCAAGTTCCCTGTCTGTGCAAGCAGTGGCTGAGGGAGGGGTTCTCAGTTGTGAACAGAAGGTGGGGAGCAGCGGGAGAGGATGGCCTGCGGTTTCTGCGGGTGTCTTTTCTTTATTGATTAAGGCATTACCTAGGTGTCCCTATCCCCCCATGGCCCCCTGCGGGCGTTTCCACTGAACAGCCTCAGGGGGACTGCCTCTGGTCGCCAGCCTTGATCCCAGCCTTGATCAAGCACTCATTCCTTACTTCCTCCGCTTTTGCTCTAAGTCAGGGGTCAGCAAACAACAGCCTGAAGCCAACCCAGGAGCCCCTGCGTTTGTAACGCCAGTTTGATGGCAGCCTGGCCAGCCCTGTCTGCTCTGTCTCGTCAGGATGCTGAGCTGAGTGGCTGCGACAGGCCCACGGTGGCCCATGAGGTCCCTACAGAAAATGCCTGTGACCCTGCTCCCCGTGCTGCTGGAAAACAACAGCGAAAATATTCTCTTTTCTGTACGTATTGAAATAAGGAAAGAAAAAGAAAGGCCGGCAGGCTCCCATGGCTACACCCACGGGAAGCCAGCACACGTGACACCCGCAGGAGGAGGAGGCTGTCACAGGGACCAGGGACCAGGGACCACAGGGACCAGGAAGAGGTGATGGCAGTGATAAGGGTGCCAGTCCCAGGTCAGCCTGCATTTCAGAGGACAGAGACGCCATGGGGCGGTCGTGAGGCTTTTAAAGGAAAAGTCTAGATCCCTCAAGCTGTGAGTGGGCTGTGAGCGGGCAGCTGAGTCACTCGCAGCCCACGCCTCCCGTCCTGATCTGACCCACAGGCAGGTGATGTGCGACAGGAGGAGCCCCCCCGCTCCCCGCCTGTCTGACCAGCGTGGCCTTTCCTCTGCTCATGCGAAGGCTGCAGAGCTGCTCCTGAACATGGAGGCTGCCTGCTGCAATCAATCAGGGCACGAAACAGCAAATCCATCTTCATCCCGCCACTAAAAGAATGGTCCCGCATGTTCTCAGTGCTCCCTGAGGTCTCCTGTGCACCCCCCAGCCACTGTGGAAATCCTGATTTGTTTCACAGCCTGCACAGCATGAACCATCAGCCCGGTGCCCTGCTTCTCGAACTGCCTCCCCTGCCAGCTGCCTCCTCCCCCAGCTGTCTCCCTCCCCCAGTTACCTCTCCCTCAACTGCCTCCCCCTCGCCCCCCAGTTGGCCTCTGGGAGCAGAGCCTGAAGTAAAACTATTGACTGAAAAAGCACCACAGACCCTCAAATTATATCTGCCACACATTTTCTTACTTTCCATACATAAAATAAACACAATTAATCTGTCCGTTTTGGAGCTATCCTGGGGCGGCTCATGAAACAAAACCTTCTCCACCCCCTCCCACCAGCCCCCTTGGTCCGGTGTGTGAGCTCTTAGCCTGAGAGAAAAAAGCAAGCGCTCCCCCCCCCCCCCCCCCCCCCCCCCCCCCCGCCCATTCCTGCCCCCTCCTTATCTCATTCAGATTCTGCCATTCATTCTCTCCTCTGACAGGAAAAACCCCAGGACGAGATTGTCACAAAAAGGATTATCTTTCAGATCAATGGTGAAATTGATTCCAAACCACTATTTATCAGCCTGCAGCAAAGGTGCTGTTAGGAAATATGCCCTCCTGTTGGAAAGCACATTGGGTTCACCTAGAAACATGTCAGCTCATTCTAAGGTAAGCAACAGCCTGATTTTTCACCCACATACTTCTCACCGCAAACGACTCATCGCTTGCCAAGGGGGTCTTTTCAATCTCTTTCTACAGGTGATGTGGTCCTTTCGGCTTCATGTAGTTATAACACACTAGGTGCAGATAATTTTTTTCAGTTAAACTTTCAAGCCCTCAAACTGGAGGCTAGAGCACAGACTGAATGCATCGGGCCAACAGGCATGCGCGAGATGAGCTGACCAGACTCCCTCCCACTTCTCCCCAGACTTCTGGTCTCCCCATGGCCTCCATTTTTGTTCCCCACAAAACCCAAGGGAGGCCTGAGTAACATTCCTGACAGCCAGATGTTATTTTAACCATGAAATCCAATAGCGGTGGTATTTTATTATTACCATCATCCAGGTTTTATAGGATCGGAAAACTCAGGAGTTCAGTTCCTTGGGATAATTTAAATAAATTAATTTAAAGGCCTAGCTTACTTTATCAAGACAGCCTTACTAAAACTCCAAAGTTAACTGCACAATTGATTTATACAAAGTTGATATAATTCTTTAAAAAAATATCATGGGCAGAGTTACCTTAAAGAAATAGGTTAGATAGAAAGATGACAGCATAGGTAAACGACTATGCTCACCACCTCCCACAACCACATCACAATTTCAACTAAAATACAGAACAACCATCATCCAGAACTGCTGGAAAGCTGGCTGAAGGAGAGTCCCACAACTAGAGAAGTAAAGAAGAAAGCACACTGAGACTGGTAGGAGGTGTTGAGGCACAGAATGGGGTAGTCCGGCATTCACATGGGCCGCTTTTTTAATCAGGAGGGAGATAATCTCTGTGGAGACCACTCAGAGGAGCAAGGGGTTCTAACTCCACACCAGACCCCCAGCCCAGGGTCCCAGAGCTGGGAAAAGAAGTCCCTACGGAAAGTGAGAACTATGGCTGTAGAAACCAGTGGGGATTGGGGCTCAGTGACACAGAGGCTGCTGGAGACCCAGATGTTCCTCTTAAAAGGCTGGCACCCTGAATTGAACTTTCAAGGTCCTGCTTCCTCTGAGCTCTAGCACCCGGGCAAGGCTCTGGGAACACAGACACATATGAGAGGAACTGGATTGTCTAGCATTGGGGCAGGAACTCCGGAGTGGCTTTCTCCTAGATGGAGGTGCTCGCAGGGATCATTGTTCCTATGCTGGGACCTTCCTGGTCACAGGGATGACTGGCAGCCATTTCTATTTGCTCTTCCCTGGTGATTCCCTAAGACCCCACCTCATCCAATTTATAATCCCACCCAAGCTGCCTGCATCAGCTTTTGCATATGAAGAGCCTGTCCTTGCTCAGGCTAAAAGCTCTGAAACAAGGCTACTCTACCAACTCAAGCAGATATAGCAGCTCTACCCAATACATAGAAACAAACACAGGGAAGCAGCCAAAATGCGGACACTAAGAAACATGTCATAAATGAAAAAAAAATGAAAGAAAGCAAACTACTGGATATAGAATTCAAAACCATGGTTCTGAGGTTACTCAAGAATCTTCTAGAAACCTCTAAAAAATGGAAAAGTATCAGTCATAAATTAAGCATACACTGACTGAAATAAATAATAATACACAGTAGAGGATTCAACAGTAGAGGATTCTGAGAATCAGATCAATGATTTGAAATATGAGGAAGCAAAAAACACCAAAACAGAAAAGAAAAAAGAATCCAAAAATATGAAGATAGTGTAAGGAGTCTCTGGGAAAACAAGCATACCAACATTCATATTATAGGGGTTCCAGAGAAGAGAAAGAGCAAGAAACTTATTTGAAGAAATAATAACAGAAGACTTCCCCTATCTGGTGAAAGAAATACACTTACAATTCCAGGAAACACAGAGAGTCCCAAACAAGAGGAACCCAAAGAGGACCACACCAAGATACATCATAATTAAAATGCCAAAGGAAAAAGACAAAAAGAGAATCTTAAAAGCAGCAAGAGAAAATAGTTAGTTACCCACAAGGGAATGCCCACACAATTGTCAGCTGATTTCCCAACAGAAACTTTGCAGTCCAGAAGGGAGTGGCAAGAAATATTCAAAGTGATGACTAGCAAAGACTCTCAACAAGATTTATCTACCCAGCAAAACTATTGTTTAGAATTGAAGGTTAGATAAAGAGCTTCACAGACAAGAAAAAGCTAAAGGAGTTCATCACCACCAAACCAGTATTATATGAACTGTTGAAGGGTGTTCTTTAAGAAGAGGAAGAAGAAGAAGAAAAAGATCAAACATATGAACAACAAAATGGCAACAAATACAAACCTATCAACAATTGAATCTAAAAATCAAAATAAACAAATAAGAAATCTAATAAGCGGAATAAACTGGTGAATAAAATAGAATCAGAAGCATGGAAATGGAACACACTGATGATTCTCAGAGGGAAGGGGGATGAGGAGGTGGGAAGAGATTAAACAAGGATATTGTATGCATGTATGTATTACCTATGGACACAGATAATAGGGTGGCAAAGGCCTGGGGTGGGGCAGGTGGAGGGGGGTAATGGAGGAAAAAAAGAGGACCATCAGTAATAATTTCAACAATAAAGATTTAAAAAAAAGAAATAGGGTAAGAAAATGAACTCCGTGGGGCAAGAAACATTTATCTATTGACTTAGATGCACATACCAATATATGTGAAAAGAGTGACTTATTATCCTCAAGCAGCAAATAAACAGCTGGAAAGAAAATAAATATGTCCAACTGATGTATTCATATTAGACAATCTCATACAGGCAGTTCACAGTGTCTGGAGGAGGCATCTGAAGTTACCTACACCAGAAACAAGGGTCAGCCACAACTTGCCAATGGCTCACATGCACACGCGAGCCCATTATGTAGACTCTGAGATGTATTTCTCATGTAACATGGTCACATGCAGTGAAGAGAGCTTTATGTAGCTGAAACTCCACAGGATCCAAATGCACAGGTTCAACGTTTGTTGTGAATCTTAGATTCCAAGGCCACTCAGCAAATATTTTATCCAAAACTGAGTTTGCACTTGGAAAGGTGCATTATCCGACAATGAGCAGGTACTTGGAGGAGAATCAGAGTAGATGTGGATCCAGTGGGTGGGTTAATCAGTCTCCCAGCTCTCGTCTCTCGGGGATGTGGCTGGGTGGAGGAAAGATGATTGGTGTACTAGGGATGGCTGTGTGTGAGATGAGAGACTGCGATGGAAGGTAAAATCAACAAGAAAAGTGTGGCAGCAACAGAGGAAAATACGCAGCTGAATGGCAGAAAGCTCAAAGCATCATGTTTTGCAAAAAATTAAAGGATTAATAGTGGAGAAGCAGAAATTCAGAGTGGTGAGGTCACCAATCCCAGTCCCTGGCCTGGAGGTGAGTTTTCTGGAAAGGCCAATATTCCTGACCTGAAAGAGGTTCCATCAGGAGACCTCCGGGGGGCACCGGGACTCAGCTGAGAGGAGGAGGTGCAGGGAGAGGGGCTGAGCTGGCTCTGCAGGGGAGGGCCCTGTGGAGAGCGTGAGAGCAGGAGTGGAGGTGGTCAGGCAAGAAGGTGCAGCAGAGGCCTGCACAGTGGGCGTGGCCTGCACAGTGGGTGTGGCCTGCACAGTGGGCGTGGCCTGCACAGTGGGCGTGGCCTGCACAGAGGGCGTGGCCCACAGGTCCCAGGAGCTGTGAGCAATGGCCTGGCCTCCTCACAGGGGGCTCTGTCCCTGATACAAGCCCAGGGTTATAACACTGTGAGGAAAAGGCCCCCCGGGGTGAGAAGGGGCAGCTAGAGGAAAAAAGCAACATGTCAGCCTAACGTCAGCGTGAATCCAGTCACAGAAGGACAAATGCTACGTGACCCTCCCTTCTATGAAGCATCTGAAATAGTCTAAGTCATAGAAGCAGAGAGGAGGATGGTGGTTTCGAGGGGTGGGGGGAGGGGATACAGAGAGGTATTAGTCAAAGGTGTGAAGTTTGGTTATAAGGATGAGTGGGTCTGACCCAGAGGTCTCCTGTCCTGCGTAGTGCCTATGATGGACAAGACTGTATCATACACTTAAAATCTGCCAGGACGGCAGACCTTCTGCTAAGTGTTCCTATCAGAAATAACAACAACAATTGAAGAAGAGGAGGAGGAGGAGGTGGGGGGAGGGAAAGGAGGAAGGGAGAGGGAGAGGGAGAGGGAGAAAATAATAAAATAAATGAGTTACAAGTATTAATCTACTTCTTCCTCATGACAGCTCTGTAGCTGGGCTCTGTCGTTATCCCCACTCAGTGACAACGGATGTCATCTATAACCCACCCACGGTGACTCAGCTGGCTAGCGGCAGCAGCAGGATCTGAACCCAGGTGGCTTGCTCCAGATTCAGATTCCAGGCCCACACCCGGATTGCACCGCTCCCTCGCGGGCTGGATCCTGTGTGAAGACCGCCCCAGCAATCATGCTCGTCAATGCGTGTGTGATGAGTGTGCTGCGACGCTGGGTGGGGATCACTGTTCCAAATATGGGAACAATCAGGTCCTCCTAGACTTCCTCAGCAGGCACACAGATTCTAGAATATTAACAAGTAACTTTAAGCTGTAAAACAATTTATACATAAATGGAGAATGTCCTGAGGTACAAGAGTAACCATAGCAACAGAGAAAGATAGGTTTGCAATGTGAAAATTATCCTAAGGTATTCGATGCCCTTATAAAAAGCTTTTTTCCATTTAAAATAAGGAGATAACGAGTAGCAGCAAAATAATAGTAAATATTAATAATAGATTATATCACTGTCCAGATTAGCGATATTTCATCTTAACATTTTTATTCCCGAAAGAACAAGGCCTATATTCCAATCAGTCCAATTTCCATCTCAATAATAGGAAGATTTAATTCGGCAATATTTTTTTTTACTAACTCTTGAATAAAAGAATATTTTAAAAAATGCATTAGAATAAAGTTTTAACAATACCATACACATACTACATAGGTACAAAGGGTAGATGTGTAGTTAGTCTGAGCACCTAATTATCGTTGGATGAATTTCCCTTAAAAATGTATTTTTTTCTTAGTTTTTATTGATTTCAGAGAGAGGGAGAGGGGGAGAGACATAGAAACATCAATGATGAGAGAGAATCATGGATCGCCTGCCTCCTGCACGCCCCACACTGGGGATCGAGCTGCAACCTGGGCCTGTGTCCTGACCAGGAATTGAACCGTGATCTCCTGGTTCATAGGTCAACGCTCAACACTGTAACCTTGAAAGGCTGTTACTGTGAAAACATAGGTTATAAAGGCTAAGATGAGAGCAGGAGGCCCTCTCACTTAATCCTGGCAGGCATCCTACAAGGGAAGCACTACTGTCATTTCCATTTTACAAGTTAAGAAAATGTGACTTGGAAAATAAATAACTCGGGCAAGATCTCAGGGCTAGAAGGGTTAAGAGTACGTTCAGGAACATCTGACTCCGAGGCTCAGCCATGACGACCAGACCCTCCCTGCGCTTGAAAGCTCTGGCATCCGATTAAGAGGGAGACAGAGAGGAGAGGGCGCATGGCCACAGGTCTCTCCAGCCCAGAGTGAAGGAGGCCTCTCCTGGGAAGAGAGAGTCTAGGGGAGTGCCAGTGACGCCCAACGAAACCATCTTCAACTTCATCACATCTAGTTCGGCTCATATTTTCTTGTTGACAAACTGGAGGCTTTCTGTAATGATCCTGGAATATCGCCTTTGTCCTGTTTCAGACCCATGACGGCCCCTTAAAGGGGCAGTGGTCCCTCCGTGATGTGTTCACCAGGGACATGCTCCCCAGGGACACGGCCTGCACGGCCTGTAGAGCAGACACAGGGCTGCCCAGCAAGCCTTGCTGTTGATTTTCATCTGGAAGTAACAGCTGATCCTGCAACCAATGCTTCTGTTCCTCCACCACCAATCACAACCCGCGGGTGTTTACACAGACACAGAGAGGGAGCCTCTGAGAAACCATGGGAAAGAGTGATGGTGACCCCACCCTCCCGCAGCGGTGCCTGGGGCAAGCACAGCCAACGACAGCCCCTCAGAGGCAGGGTGAGGTGACCACGCAGGAGGCTACCCTTCAGGAAAGCTCTCTACTCGATTCCAAGTGTAGCAGAGGGTCAGTCAGTATAGGACGCTGGAAATCAAAAAGGAAACGAAACGTAACTGTGGTAATTTCCAACTAATCTCTTTTTATGGGCAGAGATACACTGCTTTTGTTTTAATAAAAAGAATACCAGGAGGATATAAGAAATGCCAGGTGTGACAGAACGAAAACCATCATGAACGGTTGTGGCCATCGTGTGAGAAATCAATGCCTGTGCATTACTTATCATGTTCCATTGAGCAGTCACTCCCGTAAAGCCTGGATCTGAAAAGGACAGACAGTGCTTACCGAGAAGGTTCAGGGAAGAAACATAATATGAGGAAACCCAGGGAACGATGCTCTTAGACGCCAAGGTCACAGGACCAGGGAAATAAGTGGGAATTCCTGGAGGATTCGTACTGCGCGTCTGTAAAATGCTTTCTGCATTGCAATGTGTGCCTGTAGTCCATGTGGGCGTCCAAGGGCCTCACAACATTACTACCTCGTCTTCTGTAGCGACGTTTTGATCACGGCTAACACCCATCGAACACGCGAGAGACACCCGGAGTTGCAGAGTAATTACCCAAACAGCCTGACAGCCTGAGAGGAAGGAGAGTCCCCCGAACGCTCCTCCCCTTAATGGAGACTAGTGAGAAGGCGGTGGCGATGCCACGGAGGACAGCAGCAAGTCATGAGAAGAGGTTGGTCACAAAGGCAGAGAGGAGATGGCGGGGGGGCGGGGGTGTAGAAATGGCCTTGCACTCATGTCCAAGTGCACTGAGGAAGCCCTGGACGAGTGTAGCAGTGCCAGTGGGTCCTGGCTGGGGAAGCTGGCGCCTGAGCCCCACATGCGAAACCAGAAAAAGGGACCACTTTCTGCCTTACAAACCAGCCTCGTGCCCGCGTAGAAACACTGTGATGGTCCCTGCAAAATGGCTTCTGTTATGTATGTTAATACACATACACACACACACGGGTTAGTGGATGTGTGCGTAAAATATAAAGATCCCTGGATTCCTGAATATAGTTCAATGGTGACTTTCCATTTGTTCTGTCATATTAAATACATAAATGTAAAATACGTACGTAATTATTTAAACGTTAAGAATCGTTTTTTAAAACGCGCTGTGGTTCAACAGTGGAAGGGGAGGTCTTGTCCACATTAGTGATGGAGGAGAGGAGGGTTCGCTCCCCGACTGCCAAGCTTCGACCACAGCCACCACGTACTTTTCAGGTCTGTGAACTGTGATCAAGGACCTCTCAAGCCGGTCCTCGCGACGCCGAGTGACATCTGGCGCAAGGAGAGCCATGCAGATGTTTCAGAAGGTGCAGCTATTGTGTGTATGAGTGGAAACACCACATGTGCTCGGCACAGATTCCAGGCAGCGCTCCCCCAATGTAATTAACAAGCACTCCGTGTCGATTCCATTGCTACGTGATGAGCGCGGAGCCTAGATGCGTCCGTGGTGGCTTTTTGCTTCACACTCACCAATTAACAGGCTATTGGATATGACAGCAATTAGACACCTCAGCTGGAAGAAGATCATTATGTCGTAATGAGATGATTAAAAACAAAAAAAAGTGTGCTTCTTGCAAAATATTAGCTGTACCTCAACTAACAATAGTGCAATTTATTTTGTTTCCTAGTTCATTGTGCTGTCAGCCCCTACAAAATAATTCTGGAAAAAAAAATGCCTTAGAAAAGCATACAACCTAACAGTGTTTAGCGAAGCAGCAGTGGGTGTGCTGTCTTTATTTTGGGAGACGGTTACTGTCTCTGACTGACGGGCTACAGTTGCCATGGAACCTAAACGCCGCGCTGGCACACCTCACACTCACCTGGAATTCCAGTGTCTGCGCTGGCATGCGGTTTGGGCCACCTCCCAACACTCCCCTCCCTGCGTTTCCATTAGGTGGATGTGTGTAGGGCCCGTACAGACCTACCTGTGAACCGCCTGGGCTCACACAATCGCAGAGCGGCGGGGAGGCGTGGGGGGTTGAGAAATGCACCCTGCATTCCAGGGGCCAGCAGTCCTCTGGCAAGTGTTGGGTTGGATTTGTTAGCCCAGAGCTGGCGTTGCCTTGCATATGCCGTCTAGAAACAATGGTGGCTGACGCCTCCAGCGCGCCACCCTGAGTTCATCATCAGATATGCTAGCCTAGGGTCTGGTGTGGGGGAGTTGAAAAATTCCATATAAAACCAGGACAGCACAGGGGAGAAGAGAGACAAAGGAGGAACTACAAAGCCCTCTTGTCAGGGGGCATCTGACGGGCACACGTTCACTCACACGCTCCCACTAATTCACGCACTCACCCAGCCAGGCACTTGTTGACAACCCATCATCCAGATAAGCAGCCTATAAATGTACGCTCTTGCCACTGTCAACATCCCTCCATCTGGAAACAAGACGTTGCCCTTTTAGTTAAACATCGTTATTATTGCTACTCTGGAAATAAAAGCTGTGTGTTCACAGACCGCAGCCTCACCCAGGAACACTACCACCGACTGCTCTCAGCCCTACAAATAGCATTGCATCCAAGCGTGTCCTTCTGTCCTTCCTCCCTGAGACAGTAGAATAAGCTTTCTTTCTTTATCTAAGGCCCATCTACCCCCGTTTTCTGAACGCCTCCCTAGACACCACTGCCTTCTGAAGACCTAGCTCTGTGGACTACCCCCCAGCAGGTGGCAATGATGACATAACTACTATTTGACGCCGAGCCCATTGAAGACAAGGGGGCTTGCTTGTTTTATTTGTATTTATAACTCCAGCACTTAAGACATCTTGGTCCGAAATGCCCAGTCAATCAGCACTTGTAGGGCAAATGGACTTAGCAATGCTCGCAAGTTCGGTCCCACCTAAGTTGCTACCACTGCTGTTACCTCATTACATATGACATATCCTATATAATAAAAGGGTAATATGTAAATTGGCCCTAAAAGCAGAATGACTGAGAATGACTGGTCACTATGACACACACTGACCACCAGGGGGAAGATGCTCAATGCAGAAGCTGCCCCTAGTGGTCAGTGTACTCCCACAGGGGGAGCTCTGCTCAGCCACAAGCCAGGCTGATAGCTGCCAGTACAGCGGTGGTGGTGGGAGCCTCTCCTGCCTCCTCAGCCACGCTAAGGATGTCCGACTGCAGCTTAGGCCTGCTCCCTGCTGGCAAGTGGACATCCCCTGAGGGCTCCCGGGCTGCCAGAGGGATGTCTGACTGTCAGCTTAGGCCCCATCCCTCTGGGGAGCGGGCCTAAGCCAGCAGGTGGACATCTCCCAAGGGGTCCCAGACTGCGAGAGGGCACAGGCTGAGCTGAGGGATCCCCCCCCCCCCCGCCAAGTGCACAAATTTTTGTGCACCGAGCCTCTAGTGTTATTTATAAAAGGAAGGAAATGTACACAGCATCCGAGTGATGAGCACATAATTGTCTCCACACACTTTCACTTTCTTCTCTCCCTTAATGCAATCACTACATAGTTTTTAAGCTGTAACACATCCGTCTTGTATTGTACAGGCGACATGGTCTGTACCCAGCACATCTGAGCAGCAGTAATGCCACCTCCCTGCTATCTTCTGTCAGTCGATTTAGCGGGATAACAAAATTGCTATTGCTCCAAAGTGAAGCAGAAGAAAGCCCTACAAAACACAGCACTACTTAGATATGCCCTGACATATACATTATATAACAGCTTTTTCCTTTGCTGTACTTGGCAACACAAGAGAGGAATGCCTTTTTAAAGCAGCAACATCAGCAGAATAAGACTTGTAAATGAATCTCCTAGGAAGACAGGATCTTCACACTTAGAGGGCAAGAGTTTATGCCACAAGAGTTCTACTTTTCCTGAAATTATTAAGTTGCAACGATCAGGTAGCAAGTGCATTGTAGAGGGATTAAAAATAGTATCCAGGAGATATTTGCCCAGAACCTCGGGGAGATTTTTAAAGAATGTAATGGCATTATAAGTTAGATCTTAATGTAAAAATACATTTTTGTTTTTATGATCCTATGCTAAATAAACTATTATAAAAACAAGTGGTAATACTACCTAAATGTACGGAGCACTCAACATGCCCAGTCTGTCTGCAGATGAGTGCCTCCGACCTTGAGTCAGCCCTGGCACAGGCACTAGACTCTCCGGTACTGAGACTGGAAGGCATTCTCCCAGGATACCAGAGGATACCTGGTAGACCCAGGGTTGAAAACCATGCTCTTAATGTCAAACATTATTCCTCCTTGAGTGTCCTCATGTTTTAGCATAACTAAAAATAAAACACTTTTCTATTCTCCTTTTTGTCTAAATCTGAAATCATTTTTAAAACTGTTCGGAACACATTTCAGGACAGGAATGACAAAATCACCAGCCACTCCCATCTCAGTATCTGTAGGAGAGGATCCATGTAGGGTGCATTCAATCTCCCCAGAGCACGGGGAATGACGAGTATCTGACACCTGCCCAAACCTGCAGCTAGCACTCGGTCAGCAAGAACTCCTATGCACGCTACCCTGTCCCATGTGCCGAACCCACTTCCGCACTGCCTTTATGTCAACCTACACGAATGATCGGTGAGCTGGGTTGAGATATATAAGACGCTCATCTTTCTATAAGTAGAGAGGCAGCCCAGGCCCACCTCACCCCCAGTTAGAGAGGCAGGAGAAGCAAACCCACTCTCCGTGCTCAGGAAAGCGAAGATTCGTGGTGAGTAAGCTCGGAATCTCAATAAGCCTCAGTCCAAAGGAGTTTTATTGCAGAGGGATAATCCCCGAGGTTTACAATGAGGTGCTGACGCAGCTCCAGCTGCGGCATAACACACTCAAGGCTATGTGTGCCTGTCAGAAATTCCTATTTACTTCCAGCGTCCTAACAGATGTGCTTTCCTGCCTTTAAATCCTCCCCCCCACCAAAGTTAATTGCTTGTCTATCAAGAAGATAAATATCTTGTTTTAGGCTGCACAGCTATTACATGAAGGAGAAAAACCAATACCCTTACAAGACATTGTGTCCAAAATTCATCTGCAGTAAGGAAGCCAAGCTCTCCAGAGCATGAGAAAGGAACTAGGAAGTGGTAGTCGGATCACCCTAAGGTCTTAACAACTACAGGATTCTCCATAGAACGACATTGAAATGCATACGACACTTCGATTTTATTGTGCCAATAGGCTTGATTTACTGCTACATAATGACTATAATATTTTTAACACATATTTTTATTGATTTCAGAGAGAAAGGGAGGGGGAGAGAGAGAGAGAGAAACATCGATGATGAGAGAGAATCATTGGTCAGCTGCCTCTTGCACACCCCCTACTGGGGACCGAGTCTGAAACCCGGACATGTGCCTTGACCTGGAATCAAACCGTGACCTTTTGGTTCACAGGTCTATGCTAAGGTGACCAGACGTCCCACTTTTGGCGGGACAGTCCCAATTTTTAACAATTTGTCCCGTGTCCCGAGGCGTTTTAAAAAAGTCCCGATTTTTTGAAAGAGACATATGTACTACTCTTTGTAATATTTTAAGTAATAATAATAATAATAAAAAGAACCCCCTGGTCACTGGTGTCCTGCTTTACCAATGTTAAAATCCGGTCACCTTAGTCTATGCTCAACCACTGAGCCACAGCAGCTGGGTAATATTTTTACAAAACGAATTTCAAAATGAAGTAACATTCTTTTTTATTTTATTTTTTTCATCACCATTGAAAGTGACATTCTTGGGAACAAATAATAATGCTTTAGACACAATGGACCTTCAACATATTGAGTCCAGTATTTTTCAAACTATAAATCTTGACCCGTTTAATGGCTATAGATGTAAGAAATAAAATAGACAAAATAGAAACTATCAGAGAGTAAGAGTAAATGTCATTTAGGAAACATCTGTCAGGTAAGCACACAGCCATGCTGTAGAGTGATGTCAGGGGAATTTCTTACTGTGAGGGACTAACATCTGAGAACAGGATTCTGAGCAACTTGTTCATGTACGGACTCTGGGATAGTTCCCTAAGGGCACAGCTCACTAAGGCATTCTGGCATAGGACCTATTTATCTATGATCTTACTTATAGTTCATGTTCATGTCATTCATATCAATGATTGAACATGCCTTGAAATGAATATGTATGTGTGTGTGTGTGTGTGTGTGTGTATATATATATATATATATATATATATATATATATATTCCTAAGCTACTAATCAACTGTTCAACTGGTCAACCCATTGATCAGTCGCTATGATGTGCACTGACCATCAATGCAGGAGCTGCCCCCTGGTGGTCAGTGTGCTCCCACAGCAGGAGCGCCACTCAGCAAGCTGAGAGGCAGCGGCAGCAGGTGTAGCAGGCTCAAGTTGAGCTGGAGAGGCACAGTGCCTGGTCTGGGCTTGGGCTCTTCCCCGGCCACCTGCCACTTCACGTCTACTACATCCCTCAATGGTCTGGGATTGCGAGAGGGTGCAGGCCAGGCCGAATGACCCACTGGTGTACAAATCTGTGCACCGGGCCTCTAGTATCTAATCTAATAAAAGAGCAATATGCTAATTGCATCACTCCGCTACATCCCAAGCCACGCCCACCATCCAATCAGAGCGACAATATGCAAATTAACCAAACCAAGATGGCGACTAGCAGCCACAGAGCTGAAGCAAACAGAGGCTTCATTGCCCCAGCAACGGAGGAAGCTGCCTGCCTAGGCAGGCTGTGGCCTCTGCTCAAGGCAACAAAGTTTCAATTATAAACCCCAAATACTTGCTTCCAGCCAGCCTTGCTGGGGGCTGTGGCCAGTCTGCAAACAGCTATCAGTCCCTCACCCAGGATGGCCCCACCCTCATGGGGTCAGAGTGCCTGCTGGGGGGCTTGGCCAGCCTGCAAACAGCCATCAGCCCCTCACCCAGAATGGTCAGGTACTCCGGCAAGACCACCCTCCCTGAAGGGAATGTGGCCAGCCTGAAAATGGCCCTTAGCCCCTCACACAGGCTGGCCAGGCACTCAAGCAGGAACCCCCACCCTGATCTGGGACACCCTTCAGGGCAAACCATCCGGCCCCCACCCATGCACCAGGCCTCTATCCTATATAATAAAAGGGTAATATGCAAATTGACCCTAACAGTAGAATGATTTGGAATGACTGGTCACTATGACACACACTGAACACCAGAGGCAGATGCTCAATGCAGGAGTGCCCCTGGTGGTCAGTACACTCCCACTGGGGAGCTCTGCTCAGCCACAAGCCAGGTTGAAGGCTGCCAGTACAGCGGTGGTGGTGGGAGCCTCTCCTACCTCCTCAGCAATGCTAAGGATGTCCAACTGCAGCTTAGGCCTGCTCCCCACTGGCAAGTGGACATCCCCCAAGGGCTCCTGGGCTGCCAGAAGGATATCTGACTGCCAGCTTAGGTCCAATCGCCTGGGGAGCAGGCCTAAACCAGCAGATGGACATCCCCTGAAGGGTCCCAGACCGTGAGAGGGCATAGGCCAGGCTGAAGGACACCTCCCTCCCCGCTCCATGAGTGCACAAATTTTTGTGCACCAGGACTCTAGTTATATATAAGCTGGAAGCCTGGTACATAGGATTCCTGCACTGGTGGGAGGTGTGACCTTCATGGACTAGACCATAGTGGGAGCAGCTGCTCATCCTGGTCAGCCAAGCGGTACTCCCTGTCTGGGAGCACACAGACCACCAGGGGGCAACTCCTGCATTGAGCGTCTGCCCCCTGACGGTCAGTGCGCATCATAGCGACTGGTTGACCAGTTGTTCTGGTTGCTCCACCGTCGGTCATTGGGCTTTATTATAACTGGTCCCTTAAGTACATACCTTAATTTCATAGTTCAATTCCACTCTTGCCCTTGACATATTGCTCTATAGTGTTTACATCACAGGGACAATTTAAATATCTATGTGAAGGTAGATGGTGACGACCATAACCCAAAGCGTGTTATTTAGTTAGTTAGTTAGTTAATGGCAGCTCGAGCATATAAATACACATGTACTTTTCAATTTGATGTTCACAGTCACCTGCTGAGGTAGGGACCTCCTATTTTCAGAGAGACAAAAGGAGGACTGGAGAGAATGAATGCTTTTAGTTTCAGGAAGTGGTGCAGCCATGCTTTAGTCCTGAACGGCCTGGACCCAGCACTCAGAAACAAGAGCAGCAGACGTGTCTGCACCCCAGGACTCAAAAGTTACTGGAGGCGGGACGGAAACACCTGGACAGGACCGTGTGGGCAGTGCCCGCATCTCTCAATGTCTTCTTCTGTGCCCATGAGCCAGGGGACATGTCCATTTTGTCTTTTTTAAAAATTTATCTTTATTGTTGAAAGTATTACAAAGGTTCCCTTTGTCTGCCTGCTCATTGCCCATTGAGCCCCTCCACCCCGCACCCGCCCCTCCCAGGTCTTCACCACTCCATTGCCTGTGGCCTTGGGCTATGCATATATGCATATAAGTTCCCTGGTTCATCTCTCCCCAGCGCCCACTCCCACACTTTCCTGCCCTCTGAAACCTGTCATCTGTTCTATGCCTCCATGTCTCTGGATCCCTTTTGTTCATCAGCTTATTTTGCTCGTTAGATTCCACATATGAGTGAGATCATGTGATATTTGTCTTTCTCTGATTGGCTTATTTTGTTCAGCATAATGCTCTCCAGGTTCCATGCTGTTGCAAATGCTAAGAGCTCTTTCTTTTTTACAGCTGTGTAAATGTACCACAGCTTTTTCATCTACTGTGGGCACTTGGGCTGTTTCTAAATCTTAGCCATGGTAAATTGTGCTGCTATGAACACAAGATGCATATATTCTTTCTGATTAGTGTTTCCGGATCTTAGGATATATTCCTAGAAGTGGGATCAAATGGAAGTTCCATTTTTAATTTTTTTGAGGCAAATCCATACTGTTTTCCACCAGTCTACACCCCTATCAGCAGTGCACAAGGGTTCCCTTTTCTCCACATCCTCGCCAGCACTTAATTGGTTGTTGATGGCTATTCTGACACGTGTGAGGTGATAAAATGACATTTACTCTTACTATATGGATGCCACTTTAATTTGCAACTCTCAGATGATTAGTGACTTTCATATGTTTTTTGGCCATCTGTATGTCCACTTTGGAGAATTGTCTGTTTAGGTCCTTTGCCCATTTTAAAATTGGATTATTTGTCTTCCTTTTGTTACGTTGTCTGAGTTCCTTACATATTTTGAAAATTAACCCCTTAGTAGATGTATCACTGGCAAATGTGTTTTCCCATACAGTGGGCCCTCTCTTCATTTTGTTGATGGTTTCTGTTGCTGTGCAGGAGCCTTTTATTGTGACGTAGTCCCATTTGTTTATTTTCTTCTTTGTTACATTTGCCCCAGAAGATGTATCTGTAAACATATTGCCACAAGAGATGTTTGTGATTTTGCTGCCTATGGTTTCTTCTAAGATTTTTATGGTTTTATGACTTACATTGAAGTCTTTTATCCATTTTGAGTTTACTCTTGTGTATGGTTGTGTAAGTTGGTGGTCTAGTTTCTTTCTTTTTTTTTTTTTGCATGTACCTGTCCAATTTTCCCAACACCATTTATTCAAGATCTGCTATATCCTCTAACCTCCTTTCTCAAATATTAATTGAGTGTAATTTCTTTGGTCAACTTCTGGGGTCTCTGTTCTATTCCATTGATCTATATGCCTGTTCTTATGCCAGTACCAGGCTATTTTGAGTACAGTAGTTTTGTAGTAAAGCACACTTACAGGGTATTGTTATCCCTAATTTACAGTCAAGGAATGATACAGTAGGGAGGTTTACTGAAGATGGACCATCTCAGAAGTGATGACCTCTTTTCTATGAAATAACAGAAAGTCATCTGTTCCAATAGCATTGGGAATCAGGTTGTGGAAATGACCGAGCACCTAGTAAATGAGAAAAGTGATTCCTGGCAGAGAAAATAAGAAAAAAAACACCAGAAAATTTAGTAATTATTATATAATGAAAAATAATCTGGAATGACTATATTTTTCAAGCACTAGCTCAACAGTCAGTGTATCCTCCTGTATACGGTCCAATAGATGCTTTAATGAACAATGGACTTTAGTTTTGCAAAAGCAACAGGAATATGGTTCAAACTGATGTTACCGACACTATTTCTCTGTAATAGTTAATCCCCGCTCATGAGAATATTTCTGTAACATAGTCACATAAAAATAATGTCTCAGGTACTATTCCACAGGCATTTCATTATGTGAAAACTACATCCCGGGGATCACAATCCAACCACTAATTTAAAACTAATTATTTCAATATTAATCTGGATAATGGCCCATAATGAACATGAAAAGAATAATGTGACATTTCACAGGTTTCCTATCTGCCCCAAATCAGATACCAAAAATATCTTCACTATTGTTGTCTATTTTACATTAGATTGAAATATGGTCTAAAATGATCTCAAAGGGCTGACATGTTTACAAATTATATTTCATTTGGTCATAGAATTCAGTGAATAAATAAGAGTTTTAACAATGAATTAATTAAGAAAAGCTTAATTTTATAACATCTTTTTGGTGTGGGAAAGTAATACATACTGCTTCACCATATGGTCTCACAGTCCTTTTGCTAATTATCTAAAGTCTCACACAGGTTTCACGGCTGCTGCAATTATTAACTGCACTGCACTGTGCTTCCCCAAAGAGTTCCACACTTCATACGCTTTTGTTTTAACCACTGTCGGAGAACATTCATATTTTTAATAACACTTATTGCATAGCATTAAATATACAAATATCTATATCTATATCTATATCTATATCTATATCTATATCTATATCTATATCTATATCTATATCTATCTAGATATAGATATATATATATATCTATATCTAGATAGATATAGATATAGATATAGATATAGATATAGATATAGATATAGAATACTATAGATAGAATACTAGATAGACAGATATAGATATAGATAGATATAGATATAGAATACTATAGATCTATAGATAGATAGATAGATAGCTATAGATCTATATATAGATAGATAGATATAGATATATGTAAAGCCAGAGACCATAATGCCATTGCGACCATAATGACCTAATGACCAGTTGCTGTGACACCCACTGAGGCCAGCAAACCGGCCTAATCCGGGCCAGATTGCCCCCAAACACCCTGATCAGGGTGGCCAGGCTCCAATCAATCAGTAGCAGGGGCAATTGGCAAGTGGTAGGAAGGCAGACCACTTGGTCCCTCCTCCCAGCCCTCAGGCTCCAATCGATTGGTGGCCTCAGTGGGGTGGAACTGGTGACTGGCGAATGGGCAGAACGTGGCCCTTATCACAGGCTAAGCCTAGGGACCCTAACCATGCATGATTTCGTGTGCTGGGCCTCTAGTATATAATAATTACATGTACATGTATTTAAAGAAATCATGATTTACCTTCAAATTAATGCTAATTCCTTGATTAAAGCTTCATCAGACCAACCCTTCCAGGAGTTGTATTTGAATCAACATTTTAAAATTCCTCACTAGAGGAAGGCAGCCTGGAGCGGGCAGTGTGGCCATGGGCCTTAAAGTGCTGTGATCACAGTTTCTGAAGTAAAAACCAATTAGCTCTTTTTAAAAAATGACCTCTTTCATATAAGCCACATATAATTTTGAATATCTGCTTTAAACCATGTTAGAAGTAAATCTTAATTTTATTATATAATAAATCTGGAATAATTATTAACTTTTTAAAGAGTAAGCAGTTGGATAGCATGGCAGAGGAAATGATACAAAATTAAAATGAAAGTGTTTAAGTCCTAATAAAACCATTGCTCCTGTCCTTCCCCAGATATTTCATATGTCCCACCCGTCTACCCTTCATCAATTGGACAAACTTCATTGACTGGACTGTGACTGACAGATTGTAGGCCCCACCCAGCCACGAGGGTCTCCACAGGGTGGGGCTGAAAGCGTTTGTGGAAATGCTAGTCCAAGTCCATTGCTCTCAGCTTGAAGAGCCTTTCTCTTTAGTGAATATACTGACTTATCACATTATTCATTTAATAGTAGTCTATAAAAAGCTGAAATAACACTGAACATAACAAACAAGTCATTGGTATCCTAAAGGGTGCCTTTCAAGTAGCAACTGTAATTCTTCCCTGAGCTTTCTACTATCCTGCAAAATAACAGGCTTCTTCTTATTAACACTGCACAGATCTTCCAAAAGCTAATATCTATGCCTTATTTCCCAGGATGCCTACACTGCTAATGGAACATAGTAATTAAAGCTCTTTTGAAACAACCCCAAATCTCAACATCTTCCCACACAGCCCGGTTAGGAGCTGCTGTAACACTAATCACCGACAATGTGATAAACATTTGATGGGGCCGGGGTGGCTGCTCTCTGAAATCCTTTCCCTGGAACATGACATCTATCCAGGGAAGAACGTGGAGCAGGGAATTAAGAGCTGATTCTGCCCTGAGTTGCCAGTGAAGCCTTCACACCATAGATCTTGTCCTTGTAATATTCTGGTTTTCTTTCATAGTAAATGGCCTGGAATTCTGCCAGTGTGGTAGCAGGCCACTCCTCCCATTTCCTCCCACTCACCAAAAATGTAACAAGTTATCAATAGGTCATGCACCATCTTATATATTTATTTGGAAACAGGTCCCCAAATTGAAAATTAGTATCCAGGATGAAATACTTTCTAATCAGAAATGCTAACTAGTAAAGCAAAAAATCAATAGGAGGCAAAATGAGTCTGAAAAAGAAAGAAAAAATTTATAGAAATACACAATTTAAAGAGACTTTGGAGCGAACCCAAATGGTGGCATAGGTAAATGACTATACTCTCCAACTTTCACAACTACATCACAATTACAACTAAAATATAGAACAGCCATCATCCAGAACCTCTGGAAAGCTGGCTGAATGGAAGTCCAACAACTAGAGAAGTACAGAAAGCCCACTGAGACTGGTAGGAGATGTGGAGGCTCAGAACGGGCTGGTCCGGCACCCACGTGTACCCTTTTGTTAACTGGGAGGGAGATCATTTCTGCAGAGGCCGCTCAGAGAAGCAAGGGGTACCAGTCCCATACCAGCCCCCCAGCCCAGGGTCCCAGAGCTGAGAGAAGTTCCTACAGGCAGTGATAACTATGAGCTGTAAAAACCAGTGCAGACTGGGGCTCAGTGACACAGAGGCAGCTATTCCTCTTAAAAGGCCGGCTCCCTGAACTGAACTTACAAGGTCCTGCTTCCTCTGAGCTCTAGCACCCGGGCAAGGCTCTGGGAACACAGACACATATGAGAGGAACTGGATTGTCTGGCATTGGGGCAGGAACTCTGGAGTGGCTTTCTCCTAGATGGAGGTGCTCACAGGGATCATTGTTCCTGTGCTGGGACCTTCCTGGTCATAGGGATGACTGGCAGCCATTTCTATTTGCTCTTCCCTGGTGATTCCCTAATACCCCACCTCATCCAATTTGCAAACCCCACCCAAGCTGTCTGCAGCAGATTTTGCATATGAATGGCCTTTCCTTGTTCCGACTAAAATCTCTCAAACAAGCTGCAGCTTGGTCAAGGAGCCACAAACCTATGAATAAAAGGCCCAAGACCCGGCACCAGCACCAGCCTGCCTTGCTTCATAGATGGGCCTCATCTGGGCACTTCCAAACCAGATATAATAGAGGAGGAATCTGCAGATCTCTCTATAGTTCCTGCTGGGTGGTCCCAGGTAGTGGCTGACTTTGTACCTCCCTGAAGACCTTAGAGCCAGGGTCAGACCATACCAGATTACAACTCTACACATCTATGAGGGGCAGACTCGGTGAGCACCAAAGCCCCAATGAAGCAAGTCCTGCTCCATAGGGGTGTCTCCTGCACAGCAGTTCTCCCACTGTAGCCACAGCTGGTCCTCACAGCCAATTGGCCGAGAGGTCAATTCCTCCCAGTGACACCAACAGCAAATCAAGGCTCAAGTACAACAAGACTGTGCTCACAGCCCACAAAGGGGTGTTCCTAAAGCTCCCAACTCAGGTGATTGGGGAGGCTGAGCCACTGGGCCCTATAGGACACCTTCTACACAAGGCCACTCTACCAACTCAAGCAGATATAGCAGCTCCACCCAATACATAGAAACAAACACAGGGAAGCAGCCAAAATGCGGAGACAAAGAAACATGTCACAAATGAAAAAAAAAAGGAAGAAAGCAAACTACTGGATATAGAATTCAAAACCATAGTTCTGAGGTTACTCAAGAATCTTCTAGAGCCCTAACCAGTTTGGCTCAGTGGATAGAGTGTCAACCTGTGGACTGGAGGGTCCCAAGTTTGATTCTGGTCGGGGACATAAAAAATCATATATATATATATATATGATAAAAATCATATATATATATATATATATATATATATATATATATATATATATTCGTCTAGAAAATTTCAAGGGACTTAGTGAGACTTTCAAGGACCTTGGTGAGAATGC
>PVJC01008760.1:0-12246 GCA_004026665.1 Murina feae | reverse complement strand
ATGAAGATAGTGTAAGGAGCCTCTGGGACAACTTTAAGTGTACCAACATTCGCATTATGGGGGTGCCAGAAGAAGAGAGAGAGCAAGATATTGAAAACCTATTTGAAGAAATGACAGAAAACTCCCCCTACCAGGTGAAAGAAATAGACTTACAAGTCCAGGAAGCGCAGAGAATCCCAAACAACAGGAACCCAAAGAGAACCACACCAACACACATCATAATTAAAATACTAAGGGCTAAAGAGAAAAAGAATCTTAAAAGCAGCAAGAGAAAACCAGTTAGATACCTACAAGGGAATGCCCATACGACTGTTAGCTAATCTCTCAACAGAAACTATGCAGGCCAGAGGGGAATGGCAAGAAATTTTCAAAATGATGAAGAGCAAGGATCTACAACCAAGATTACTCTACCCGGCAAAGCTATCATTTAGAATTGAAGGTCAGATGAAGAGCCTCACAGACAAGAAAAAGCTAAAGGAGTTCATCACCACCAAACCAGTATTACATGAAATGCTGAAGGGTACTCTTTAAGAAGAGGAAGAAAAAGAAAAAGATAAAAAATATGAACAACAAAATGGCAACAAATACATACCTATCAACAACTAAATCTAGAAATCAAAAGAAGAGAATAAGAAATCTAATGAACAGAATAAACTGGTGAATAAAATAGTATCAGAGACATGGGAATGGAGTGGACTGATGATTCTTAGAGGGAAGGGGTGAGGGCAGGAAGAGATTAAACATGATCTTGTATGCACATATGCATTACCTATGGACACAGGAAATGGGATGGCGAAGGCTTTGGATAGGGTGGGAACTGGATGGACGGGGGCAATGGTGGGAGAGCAAGAGGGATTTCTGTAATCATTTCAACAATAAAGATGAAAAAAATAAAAAATAGGAAATAAAGAGACTTTGGTCAAATTGGCTACTATAACTAGAAAATTACAGGTATTAGTAGCATTCTTTTCTTCCCCCATAGCTTCATACAAGTACGAAAGGACCTCACAGCTACTATATATTTAAAGTAATTTTGGAATTTTATTTTTGAGGGAAGCAGTTTTGTATTGCGTCATAGGAGAAATTTGTGTTCTTTGGATATTTCAATAGTGAGAACATAAAAAATGAATGCAATAGAATAGGAGGATTGTTATAAAATATTTTGTATTTCTTACACCACACATAAATTTCATCAGATTTTTAAGATTGTTTGTGATGTTTTAGAATGATATGACAAGTTAATGTTGTTTGGGTGGAGTGTTATCTTTGCAGATAAGAGGCAGAGTCCATTCTGAGGCAGTGTGTTGGGTGTGTCATCGCTTTTGTCTGATAAACCTTTCATGGTTCTACTATTCCATGAAAGTAGATTACTTTTCATTTTCCGTGATGAAATATAATCATGTAATTTTTTTATGAAATGTCCCTGTGGGAAACGTGAAATAGGAGAGTCGGACTTGATTTCAGTGATTATTTTTCTGACATGGAACTTCAGGGACCAGAATAATTTGCGTTTTGGCATCTAATGGGTTAATGATCCAAGGCACAAAAGCCCTTTTTTTGCTGTTGTTGAAGTAAAATTGCTTTGAAGAATATGCTTTAATTGAAATCCTATTTAAGGGTAAAATTGTATTATTGATTATGATCAGAATGCTCCAGACAGTGATGGATTCATCAATTCTGGCTTCAGTGGGGTTATAAATCTTTCAGTGGGAGCGGGAGAACATGAACAAGATGAATATTTTCACATTATAGTGGCACATTACTTGCTCCGTGTAACTTTCTTAATCTGTACACTGTGCGGGAATGGGAATGGCTTTTGAGATGCAACGTACAGAGGGAGCTTGCAATGTTATCTGCGTCACAAATCAAACCGCAGTGAAACTTGTTCCAACACAAATTTTAAAAATATGAAGCTGGAGGTCAACTGAACAACTTATTTGAGTTAAAGGAAGAATAAAATGTGATTTTATTAAGCACAGCCAGATGAAATTTTATTTGCAATTAGGGACTAGCAGCCCCTTGAATTCACATAACTAAGGAAGATACTATACATTAACCCCCTCTGTGTTATTAATTTCTGAAAGATTGTAAATGATTAACCCATAAAAAGTTGTAAAGTCCTGATTTCCTATGTGAATTAAGACATTTCAAAGCTTCTACAGCTTGATTCTTTGCAGCTGTTGAAGAGATACATGCCTGTCTATTGATATACCTGCCAAACATTTCTTTCCCAGGGTCAACAGTTTTCAGTGATAGAATTATTTTTATATATGTTATATCTTTTATTTTTCAACCACAGTTGAGACATGGTATTATATTAATTTCAGGTGTACAATATAGTAGATGAGACATTTATATAGTTTACATACGAAGTGATCACCCCAACAACTCTAGTGCCCATTTGACACCATACATGGTTATTACAAAGAATATATTATTTCTTACATTTACCACCAAAGAGTGGTAAGATCTGGGCTTGTTTTAAACATTATAAAAAAACCTTAGTGCAGTTACCCATTTAAAAAAAAATCCCTTTTCAAGATCCTTGTGGCTACTACTAGCAACCACATGTGGGGTAGTGTGCTGAGCATAGAGTCTACCTTGTGCCTTCACCCTTGAGTGCAGATTAGCAGTAAGAATAATATAGGTTGAGCCCTGGCTGGTGTGCTCAGTGGTTAGAGCGCTATCCCATGGACTGCGTATTGAACGATTGAGGGCTCAATTCTGGTCAAGGGCATGTAGCTCAGCTGCAGGCTCGATCCCCAGCCCCAGTAGGGGCACGCTTGGGAGGCCGACCAATCAATGTGTCTCTCTCAGATCGGTGTTTCTCTGTCTCTCCCTTCTACTCTCTAAAAACCAATGGATGAAATGGCCTCAAGAGTGAGGATTAAGAAAACAAACAAACAAGACAACAAAAAAGGATAATATAGGCTGCTGTTGAACCCCGTTCCGGTCAAGAAGCATGGATCCAGCTTGAGCCTGACACGCCTTTCAGTAGCGGGGTTCACATCTGCCCGGTGAACTCCCCGCACACGGGGACTCTGTGGAGAGCACGCGTCCCGCACTACTATTCTCAACGACCGTAAGTGACTGACTCAGTCAGTGCTCATTCAGGTGGCCTCCCTGTCCCGCGCTGCGGAGCATGTGCTGTAATTACTGGTTTGCGGCTCGTTCGCTATGTAAATGGATTACAGCCGAAGCCTGGCTGCGAATGCCACATGGAATTAGGGTTTAATGATGACCCACGTCTGCCTCTCCTGTTCTGGACGTCTGTCTCATAGCGCCAGCGGCTTCCCAAGTAATTGACCCTCTCCTTGCTAAGATTGAATTCCAAGGGCCTCTTGCGACTCCTTTTTTTTTCTGTTATAAACATAAATTTAAATAATTCTCATAATGCTATGACTCACTAAAATTTCTCTGTGAGAAAACTGTATGTGAAAACTCATAAAAGCTAAGGAGAAAATATGTGTTTCTTCACTTGTTAATAGTACTAATTGGTACATGTGCCCTAAAAAATAAAGAGATGCGGCTGTTTCTGTAAGACACCGGGCTACTAGGCAACATTTCCGGAGGCGGAAACCCCTTGTTTGCTTTTTAAAATGTTGGGATGCAACTATTAACCAACACAATGCTAAGGAAACTCTTAAATATCCACGGATTAATCCAACTTTGTCCTCTTTTAAAACAGAATTTTTGGCAGTTAGCACCAAGCTGTTTTCAATCAGAATGTAAACACATATTTAAGGCCCAGCAACTGTGTTGTAGGTAAGATTGTCAAAATCATGTATATATTGTAAAAAAAAAATCCACATCCTTTTATTACTTGAGAAATTAAAAATACAAAAACGTTCAAATTTACTTCACTAAAAGGTCACTAGCATTTTCTAATTATTTAAATTTACATTGGAATAACACACAGGATTGGTTAGGAAAAAATCGTATTCAGGTTTAATTACTAAAAGACATTCTTTTTGTATAGGAAGACTATTTATTAAGGAAACATTAAACATTGGTCTTCAATGAGTCAGAAGATTTGAAAAGGTATGTTGAATAAGTACCAATTAGCGGACGCTACTGGATGACCTTTCAGCTTAACTTAATCCCGCTCTGTTAATAGCTAATGCCAGTTACCTGTGTGGTACAAATCCTGGCTGGGAACCAGGGCTCCCCCAGGCGTGCTGATGGGTTCATGCCCCCTGTGGCACAGTCGCCATGCAAGTCTGCAGAAGCACTCACCCCCTCCCCGCCCCTTCCCCCCCTCCGCCCCCTCCCCCACGTCCTGTGTGAACCAGGAGCACTGGAAGCCTGCCCCTCAGCTGGGCTGGCCTCTGCTCTCCACCTGAATCACTTAACACCAGGCCTGTCAGAATGCACTCTTAGAGAAGATCTGAAACCAAATGGTGAAAACCGAGCTTCACATCAAACTAACAAATGACCCAAGTCAACGAGGATTTGCTAGAATTTTTATTTTAATTCAGGTATGGTTCCATTTCTAAGTTTCATTTCTATTAAGAAGAATTACTATGAAGGAGAGACTACAAAAGTCAACTGTAAGGTCATGGATTTTTACCGGGTCCTGATTTCAAACTAAACATTCCTGTGGACTAAATGAATTTCTGTGGGATGCGAATTCAGGAAAGTGAAGGGGCAGGTCCCGGAGCAGACCCTGTACGTGGGTCTGAGAACCTGGGGGTCGGCCCTCGCCCCTGCCAGCCTTGCTCAGTTCTCACACAAGGCTGGCTGCAGGCTCTTCTCGGCACTTAGAAGGACTGTTTGCTGCCCGTTGGAGTGTGTGTGCGTGTGTGTGCGTGCATGTGTGCTTCACCTCAAAAATCTCCTCAAGTTGCCTTTCACAAGAGTGTTCCTGCCCTAGCCGGTTTGGCTCAGTGGATAGAGCGTCAGCCTGTGGACTGAGAGGTCCCAGGTTCGATTCTGGTCAAGGGCATGCACCTTGGTTGCAAGCACATCCACAGTACGGAGTGTGCAGGAGGCAGCCGATCGATGTTTCTCTCTCATCGATGTTTCTAATTCTCTATCCCTCTCCCTTCCTCTCTGTTAAAAAAAAAATCAATAAAATATATTTTTTAAAAAGTGTGTTCCCTGTAGTGATTTTGTTCGCTTCTCGGTACAGTTTCCTCATCGATAAAATAGAAACTTAGACACAGAGCGAGCCTTCTTTTGGGGAGGGGGGAGTGTTTCCTGTGTTGCTCCAGTGGCTGGAGGTGGCTCAGTGGTGGCAAAGCCATTTGAAGTAAAAAATTCAGCCAAGTGTGTAAAGTTCTGTAACTCTGTCTTTATACACAATTGCAGTTCTCTAGAAACTGAAATCCTAGAAGCATTGTTTATCCTTCCCCGATGGCTGATTGGATACATTTACTTGAAGGTTTAGCCTCATAATTTTATATCACGAATATGGCTCACCTGGGTTGTCTAGGTGCCGTAAGGAATGTATCTTTAATATCCATTAAAGACACATTCAGAATCCATACACATAAAGTATAAATTAAATATGACAAACATTGATAGTCAACACTATTGAAAAGAAATTAAATATAATCAGTATTGAAAGTTAATACATAGGATTGTACCTACCAAATCCTTTGAATCTCAGCTTCAAATACGTTTTCCTGAAAGATGACTATATAATATATTTTATTATATTTATTACATTATATATTATTATGGAGAAGTTAACCTCGTTATTTGTATTAGATTAGTCTAGACTATTTCATTAGGCGAGTGTCTTATATTTTCATTATATTATATTATTATGACAGAGGGGATTTTTGTCTTGGAATTTTGCCTGTCATTACAGTTTTTGCATCTGTCTTATCTACCTAGTTCTCTTTTTATTGCATTTATACAAAATCAATTCTTAAAGCATCCGCAGGGTTCATATTGCCATGTCTTACAGGGAAAGCTGGACTGTAACAGAGATATAAAGACAATCCTGTCTCTATCTGTAAGCGATGGCTGACAGTTGCAATTTAATTCTGCTGTTAAATTTATGGTCTACTTAACACATCTGATTGTAATGGAACGTCCTTCCTCAGGGCCTGGGGTCTCGCTGGGGTCCAACACAGGTAACTCTGCTCTAAAGCTTTTATTTCCCCCAGAAACATGGTGCTTAGGAGACCCCGGTGCCCTTCACAAGCCACAGTGGGGGCCCCGGCTTCCCAGCTTATAAACGCCCCCCGATATCCCGACTGCGTTCAGCTTGGTACCAGGGGCCCTAGGTTTGGCTCTCAGCCGCTTGACTTTCAGACTGAAGAAGAGATGGGATTCCTGACTAAGAATTCCAGGGGCCAAGAAACAGCATTCGACGCAGAGAGAACGGAGCCTGGGGGCATGGTCAGCACCGACGTCCGCTTCCCCCGCGAGTGAGACAGAAGGAACAGGCGTCTAATGCCGTTTCTGGGAAGAGCCCACGTCTGAGCACGGCCAGCGGCCGAGGAAACGAAAAGCAGGTGGAAACTGAAGTATAAAGAGAAGTAGCACTGGGGAAGCGAAAGGGGCAGGAGACATGGGGTCCCCCAGACACTGCGTTAGTGCGCTGGGCTGGGGACCCAGCGGCGGCGCCGCCCACGTGGGTGGAGAGCCCCAGCACAGCGCTGCTGTCGGGAACAAGGCGTGCACAGGACTCCGAGCTCTGCCCTCTCTTCCTGGTCCCGCATGGCTATGCGCAGCAAGCCCGGTGCGCTGGTGTGTTAAACCCAGCAGGGCTGGGGGGTAGGGGGGTAAGGCCCTGGGCATGCCTGTCCCTGTTGTGTCCCTAGCCCCTCACACTTCTTTCGAAGCAGAGACCAAGGCCCAGAGAAGCAGTTAAACGTGAGGCTGGAAGACTCCGACGCACACTTGCAGTTTTTCTGTTGCAAGGCTCAGCACAGCTGCGGGAAGGGAGGCAGAGGGGACGTAGGCTAAAGAGGAAGGAATGGAGGGACCAGGGGCCTTGACACAAGCACCTTGCAGTGGCCGACCCTGAGCGCAGAGGGATCCAACCTCTAGCTGGTCCAGAACCAGTATCCGCCCCTGCACCTCACGCCTGCCAGCAACCCGCAGGCCGGTGCTTCCATATGTCCTGTTAGCTGACACAGCGCCAAAGCCGGTGTGTGCCAGGCCTGCTCAGCACTTCGCCTGCGTGTTAACCCCTTCAGTGCGCACAGTACCCTCGAGAGGCAGGCGCCGTGATCACCCCCATTTCACAGACCAGAAAGGTGCAGCCGGGAGAGGATGAATGCCTGCCCAGGCCATGGAGACCTGCATTCGGGCCACCTGTGTGGGGATGCACACAGAAGCAGATTTCTCTTCCCTCCCTCCTCCCTCCCTCTCCCTCCCCCTCCCCCTCCCCGCTGTCTCTCACACTCACACACACACACACAATTGCCAGGGAAGATGTGACAGTAGGACCTGGGGACCTCCCTCTGAGTTGAGCACAAGCAGACACACCTGTCAACATTCGTCTGCGTGTCCAGAGGAAATAATCATGAGAAGATACTGTAACATTGCTGTGAATGCATTTTACACGGGTTAAAATACAAGTCCCACGATGAGTACACCCTCCACTGGCTCCCTGTGGGTGGCAGGGAAGCGTGTGCTCCAGGAAAAGGGAAAGTAAGGGGAGCAAAAACAAGGAAGGGCGGGGATTACGGAAAGAGAAGACAGGATTTAAAACAACAAACGCCTGTGTCAAAAGCCCACATGCGGCTCCAGTGCCCGGAGTGGAAGAGGGAAAGCCGGGAGCATGGCTGCTGGAAAGGGGGGGACGGACCCAGGGGCTGACAGCGCGTGGTCCCCTCAGGGCTCCGACGTCCCTAACCCAGGGCTCAGGTGTCTCTTGGGAAAAGGGAGGGAGGCCGCTTTCGTTTCTATGATGATAAGACACCTGCCTTTTCACTGCGGCCAGAACGAGGCACATTCTGAAGGCCTGAGGGCTGTCGCACCAGCAAACAAACCCTCAGACCCGTCACTCGGACCCTGGACTGTCCGCAGGCTCAGGGAAAGCAGCGAAATCGACAAAGGAATTGTAATTCTTTGGAAAATAGATGGGAACTTCTCACATCTTTTTAAAAAATATATTTCATTGATTTTTTACAGAGAGGAAGGGAGAGGGATAGAGAGTTAGAAACATCGATGAGAGAGAAACATCGATCAGCTGCCTCCTGCACACCCCGCACTGGGGATGAGCCTGCAACCAAGGTACATGCCCTTGACCGGAATTGAACCTGGGACCCTTCAGTCTGCAGGCCGACGCTCTATCCACTGAGCCACACTGGTCAGGGCCTCACCTCATTTTTTAAAATGACATTGATGTGTGCACAAATACCCTTGCTGTTCCTTCTAAGAAACAAGTCCCAGCGCCACATCTCCTGTCCCCGGCACTTAGACCAGAGCACACTCAGTAGGAGAATTAAGACTATGGATTTGGGATTAATTTTTTCCACAAAAGTTTTGTGCCAGCTCCAATTTCAAAATTATGTCAGGGTTTACAAATGAAAAACTCATTTTTTAAGCTAAGTTGGTGATTATGTTAAAAGTATGCCCGGCCAGTGTTGCTCAGTGGTTGAACCAGGAGGTTAGGGTTCGATTCCCAGTCAGGGCACATTCCCCGGGTTGCGGGCTCAGCCCCCAGTGTGGGGTGTGCAGGAGGCAGCTGATCCATGATTCTCTCTCATCACTGATGACTCTATTTCTCTCTTCCTCTCCCTTCCTCTCTGAAATCAATAGAAATTTATTTTTGGAAAGAATTTCAGTGCATCAGGGGAACCGTTCATGAAGAGGTTCCCTGGGACTGTGGCAGAAGCACTTGGATGTCATAACAGTCGGAGTTTCAGGACAGCCAACAACAACTAATCCCTGTTTCCACTATTAGGAAACGTTGAGTTTACAAGTGGAATACAGATGACATATTAAAATGAGGTAACAGAGCACTTACAATTATGGATTTCAACAGTATTAATAAGAATGAGCACATCAGGTTACTGCCAAACACTATCTAATTACTTACAAATTAATCAATGACAATAAAGGAAATTATCATCTAAAAGACACTCCAGATGATGACTATTGAGAACAGCTGAGCCTGTTACCCATGCTCATGAGGAGAGCTGGCCGGACGGGGGGACAGGGGTGCCCCCGGGGTGGAGACCACATCGCTGTAGGGGGCAGATCCATGGGACAGTTTGCCTCCCTCAGATCAGTTTCCTTTCTCGCCGGATCATAGCACAAAGTGAGCCAGGAATTTTTTAAGTTTAAGATGGATAAGTTGCCAAGTATAGAATCCACACGTCTAGTCCAGAACTTCTGATGGCTATTTAGAATCTTTTAGTTAAGCTTTCAAAATACATTTAACATCTGCATGTTAAGGTAAATGAATTGTGATGACATTTTTAAAATATTAACTTTTTATCACTTTGAAAGTATCTCAAATTTAAGCCATAGAATGTGCCTTGTGAGTTATTTCATTTTACAGATACAATCACAGACCTTCAAGAAGTTGCGTGTGGAGTTGCGAGTAGTAAGCCCACAGGCAGCCTAGCTTTTGAATAGATTTTAAAACAATCCACCTGCACCAGCCCTTTGCTATTTGTCCCTCGGGTGGCACCATCAGCAGGACCTGAATATCCTAAAGAGATATGTCCTGTGTGGGATTCAGGGCTGGGGAACGGGGCATCGGGCCTGGATTTATTAGGGTGTCATGACAAAGGCGTGCACTCACACAGCACATCTGGACAACTCATCATAGAGGAGAGCGCACGCACCACTTCAGAAGCACGTGTGTCACACGGTAAAACCGAGTAAGCCGGGAACCAAATGGCACTCTACTGGGCTGCCAAAGTGTCCGCAGCAGCGTGGCTGACACACTCACAGAACTAGGTGTCGCGCTCAAGCCCAGGTCGGGACGCCTGTGCCGGGCACCGCGGAGTTCTACTGCCGACTCCAGGCCGCCCTGCGGAGCGCCGAACCTGCCCTTCCCACGGGACAGAAAACATTCATAACAGCCACTACCCTGCAGCCACATCTTCTCCCACTGGCTCCGAGAGTGCAAAACCTTTATGGCAATCACCAGAAAACGAATTTCACTTTCAAAGGCGTCTGCCCGTCCCCACTGCCTGCCACCCAGCTCTTCACGGCGTTCAGACCCTTCCCTGCCGTGTCTCTACAATCCATCGCAATCTCTTCCCTCTGTGGGCCCCCAGCAACAAGAGTAAATCACACTGTCACCTCCAGTCGGGCCGCAGAACGTGGTTACAAAGCGGCCCTGCCACGGGAGTACAGCCTCACGCAGTTGTCTACACGGCCCGCGACTGCGTGGGCTCTCAGGGGACCGGCCTTCCGCAGGGCCATCCAGAGAGGTCAACCCCCCCTTCCCCCCGCACCTCCACCACACAGAACAGAACGCGGGGCCTGAATGAGAAGGAAGCCTACAACCCCCTGAGCTTCCTGCCCCCATGATGCGGGTTTTGTGAAAGAACAACGAGAAGAATTATTTTCTAAGGTTATTAAAGCTAAGGCGAGAAATAAGAGATCAAATATGTCCGCTTTATATTACTTTCCTGTGTAGATTAATAAAATCTCCAGGTCTCTGAAGCAAACTGCCAAACCATCATACTTTGCAGGGGAAATCTGTTTTAACTCATTTGTACACTTTCTGGCTGATCCAAGGATGAGTCTGCAAGCAAGCCGAGATTTAGCGATGGGAGTTCTGTCTTGATCAACCTCCACAGAGCAGGTGACATCAGCACTGCCCAGCCCTGCGAACACCGCGCTCACCGAGTACCTAGGATGGCATTCCAAAGCCATGGGGGGAATCTGAGGACCGAGCTAGGATAGCCTGTCCGGGCACAGATCCCCGACCGGCCCCACAGCGACGCCAGGAAGGAGCAAACGGAAGAAGCAGGCTCCAGCCCAGCGCTGGCTCTCCTGCTACTGATGAAAGCTGCCTCTGGGAAAGTAAAGAAGAGCATCCCCCAGGCTTGGATATGATTTCTCACAAGAAAAATCAAGGCCTCAGAACTTCCAAATCACTGAATTTATCAGTCACAAGAGGAATTTTTACTGACTGCTGTAACGGGCATGGAGGGGGCTGTGGTGCTGGGGGACATGCTGGCAGACTGGGAGACGCCCTTCATCTCACCTCCACCACCTCACCTGTAGTTATCACTAGCAGGGACTAAAAGACTAAAATGAACTAAATGAACTAAAACAGATTTTTACTGCAAGTTTAAGAACTGTATTAAACATTAGAAAATAATCAAATGTCAAATGGTGTAGTTGAAGAATTAAAAAAATTGGGTGAGGCGGGGCGGGGAGGGGAAGGGGAGAAGCATGGGGGAGGGGAGGGAGACTGGTTGCTGGGCAGACCCTGGGGAGCAGGTAGGTAAACTGGGGGTGGGAGGTCCCATGTGGGAGGACAGGCTGGCACAGCAGAGGGTGCCCCCACAGTAGCCTATAGAAGTAGGTGGGCCACATGCTGGAACCCCCAGAAAGTCAGGCTGAAGGGCTTGAGATTGATGTGGTGGAGACCCCAAATAAAAGAGAGCTAAGCATTCTAGCTGGGAAGAAGCACCCGGGTCATAAGTCATCTCACTCCTCGCTCAAAAAACACCGTGAAACAACAGAACACAAAAACCCTTAAAGGTATTGTCTCACTGGTCAGAAAAATGTGACTTAAAATGCAGCTAATTATCTAAACCAAAATATTGGTTTTTTTAAATTTCACTGAACCCAAATCATTTCACTGTGAAGAAACTGATCCATGCCTTAGGATAGTGGTTTTCTGGTAAAAGTAATAGCATTAAACTAAGTGAAGGGGAAGTTTCTCTGAATTTCTCGTTTTTATTTTGTGACATTAACCACTTTGGTAAAAAAAAAAAAAAAAAAAGTGAAATCTGGGATTGAGAGTTTTGGTAATTCAGGTTTAAACTGTGTATTTAAAAGAAGATGCATCACATTGATATATTCTACTGACTTTAAAAATATAAAGCATTTAGCCCTGACTGGTTTGGCTCAGTGGATAGAGCGTTGGCCTGTGGACTGAAAGGTCCCAGGTTCGATTCCGGTCAAGGGCATGGACCTTGGTTGTGGGCACATCCCCAGTAGGAGGTGTGCGAGAGGCAGCTGATTGATGTTTCTTTCTCATCGATGTTTCTCTCTATCCTTCTCCCTTCCTCTCTGTAAAAAATCAATAAAATATATTTAAAAATATATAAAGAATTTAAGTTATTCATCAAAGCCAATTTTAAAACA